>MCJB01034594.1:92642-141977 GCA_002018475.1 Nicotiana obtusifolia | reverse complement strand
GGGGGGGGGGGGTTCAGGTAAGTTTTCTATTTTTTTTCTTTTTTGGTATTTTATTCTTAACCCATATCCATTTAACCCAACCCAAATACCCATTTACACTAATACGAATACCATATCCTTTCCCAAACCCACCCAAACACCAACAAATAAAAACAACGCAGCTGCTGCTGCTGCCCGCGTCTTCTTCTTTTTCTTCTTCTTCACGAAAATTTTTCATTCTCTCTCGCACTCCTTCTCCAGGTATTTTCTTCTTTTTCTCTTCTATTTATCATGTGTTTTCATTAGTATTTATCCACACTCTCATCCCCAAGACCTCCAATTCCCCATAGTTTCATATTATAGTTTCCCACTCCTTCATGTAATTCTTATGACACCTTTATGGCGGGTGTGTTGTTTTGGTCAAAATTTGTGTGTTTCATGTGTATTCGGAGTAGTAAACTAGAATTTCCTCTACTTCGTTGAAAATTGGGAGGGCCATCATGTTCCACCATTGTTGAAATATAAGAACACACTTCATGCCCACATTGCGTTTGTTCAAATGCTTGAGTGAAAATTTTTGTGAACCGGTGAAGTCTGAGTAACCGGATGCACTTGTGTATGCATTTGGGCTAAGTGTGGGGTGTCTAGGGATGCTTTTACAAGTTGGGGGATGTGGCGTTGATGCAAAATATGTTCTTACACCATTGCTTTTGTATGTTGTATGTTGTAGAATCTTGTAAGTTAGCCTAATTTAGCATACTTTAGTATTTATGAAAGGTGCAGACCGTATGCCTTTAGCTGACCTTATTGAGTATTCACGTTGCCATGATCAATCATTATTGTGTAGCATGGGGAAATATTGAGTACCCATAATTTTGAGGTACAACACTTGTACTAATGCCTTTGATTTTAATTGTGGGGTCATTTGATGACTTGCATGCCAACCTGAGGCATGTGTCTTGAACCTTTCTCACATTCATGTTTACTTGTGTTGCAGGATACTATGGCTCGTGATAGCATTAGCAAAGGCAAAGGCATTGGAAAATCCTCTACCCCCTCTCCGGTGACCAAAAAGCGCAAGCAGGGAGAAAGCTCTTCACGGCCATCCAAAGGGAAACAGGTCGCCGAGGGATCTCAACAAGTTCCATTAAGGCCGAGGCCTCATTTGGACTTAGTTGATGATGCTACTATTGCTTGGCATTGAGACTTCGTGCCGGCGGGATGGTACGTCTCTGAGATGGGGATTAATAACGCAGCCTTAGAGAGGAAATTCCCGGATATACTTGCCAGGCTGCGAGCTCTAAAGATGGACAAGTTCTTGGAATGCCCGGGGCCTGCAAACCTGAGCATGGTTCGAGAGCTATATGCCAACTGGAATTATCGAAGCTGAACTTCACATGTACGAAGAAAGGATGTGCCGCTGGGCAGGGAGTATTTGTGTGACTATTTGGGGGTTGAGAATGCCGACCCAAAGAGACTCCAACGCTTGATCCAAAGGCTGAAATATGAGTTAATACATCACACTCTTTGTGGCGTCGACTCTAATGCTAAGTGGCTACGAAAGCAGGGCAACATACACCTCTTCATGGTTCGCGCAGACTTCTACAACACTGCCAAGGTGTGGTAGATCTTTGTGCAGGCGAGACTAATGCCGGTGGAGCACAACAGTGATTGCACTCGCGCTAGAGTGTGCCTCATCTTCTCCTTGATGACCGGCCGACCAATTAATGTCGCTGAGATTATGCTCAGTGAGATGGCCTGCACCAGGTTTGGGCGACAGATTCGGCGGTTCTTCTTTGGTAATTTACTGACTCAATATATGATTTTTGGTGGAGTGCCAGAGTATCCCGGACATGATGAGGTAGTGGAGGCGTCGTCAGGGCTTATGGACATCACATCTGTATTGGAGACATCATCAAAACTCACCTCCGTTGCTCGAATGGAGCGAGAGGAGATTTTCAACAGGTATATTTATAACGCTTTGAACTTGATCATGGGCAGGGCTGGCATTACAGACGAGGAGCATATGCATTTGCGCGATGACTTGTCCAGCACGTCCAAGGAGATGTTGGGGATTGCACCTGGCAGCCTTGTTCACCCGTCGGAGGACGTCAACACTGCCAAGGGCTCAGATCTGAGGATGAGGATGGAGATGGTGCTACAGGGCCTATGACTTTGGTGCCTTTCGGATCAGATGCTGATGACACCGGCACTGCTGGGGGAGTGGACTCTGATCGACAGGGAGTTTTTCTTTTCACCCTCTTCTGTTTTACATTTTTACTTGCATCGAGGGCTATGCATCGTTTGAGTGTGGGGTGGGAGGAATACATGTGTTGTAATTGTATACTATGTATAAACTTGTTTTGTTTTGGTTCTTTTAGTAGTTCTTTTGTGTTCTTTTTGTATACTATGGATCTTTTTCTTGAGGGATAAAGTCTGATTAAAAACACCAAAAAGATTTTTCTTTTTTTAAGATAGTTAGATAGTATTCCTTAGTTTTTCTTTGGGCACCGGTTCTTTTCCAAGGATGTAGCTCGAGCCGGGCACTTTAATTTCTTTGTAGAAGTAGTTTAGGAAGAAACTGAGTCGTTCTGAGATACTCATTGACATGGTTGATGCTGGCACATTAGGCTATGACATACATTTTGTTTTCCAGTTTATTTGATTTGAATTGTTAAGCCTAAGTAAAGTAAATAGCCTATTTTGTGACGCCTTTTCTTAGTTGTTTGACTTGTATGCCACTTAGTGCAATATTGCTTAAATTTCTCAATTATGTGTGCTTGCTTGAGTTGAGAGTTGAACAGAACCGTCTCGATTGAGTCATGTGCAATGTGTGAGTAAGGATTTGTGATTTTCTGTGCTATCTTATGTAGTCTAGAACTTGCCCCGTGTGTTAATTGAAGCAAAATTGTAAGTTGGGCTAATCTAGGAGATGACGTAGGCATTTTCTTGCTTGATCATGGATGTGCTTGTAACATAAAAATAAAATTTTCCGTTGCTAGCCCCTTTGAGACCTATAGACCTTTTCTTTGGCACCCACATTACAAGCCATACCTCTATTTTGTACTTGATTTGATCTTGATTGAACCTTTACCTCCTAAGGCACTTAGTCGCTAAAAGAAGTAAGGTTAGAGATTGGGGAGTAGCTTTTGAGTGGAACCATGGAAGGGCCTGTTGGTGCACTTAAGTTTAAATCAAAAGTCACTAGCCGATGAGCTTTAATGTATGGAGTGTGTGAAGAAAAGAGATGAAAAAAAATTGATAGTGAAAGTATGTAGAAAACACTTCCAATTCTTATTGATTTGTGCTAGTGGAAATATAGAAGTGCTTAATTGAAAAAAGAGGGCTATGTGTATAAGGCAAGTGAATTGGTTGAGAAGAAAAGGTGCTTGAATTGTGAATGTAGTGTATTAAAGTGCTTAGGAGGGTTAGTCACTATTTCTAAATATATCCTACCCGTCCCTTAGCCTACATTACAACCTTAAAAGTCCTAATTGATCCTAGATTTTGCTAGCTTAACTTAGTAGAGATTTACACTACAGGAAAGCTTATGGTACGACCATGGGATGCATATGAATTCTTTGTGAGAGTGAGCGAATTTTGTTGAATTGTGCGATGTCGTTAATCTATATTCAAAAGCATATTTGAATGTGTGGACTATCTATATTCACTCTTTTGTTTGTTGGTAAGGGCACATGATCTCATGAATGATTGGTAATGTTGTAAACTTTCTTGTTGGGTAAGTGCATGAATTGAGGGTGCTTAGTGGTTGCAAGTCAACTTTTGAGGTTGAGTGGTGACGGATAGGTTGTTGAAATATATTGAATTGAAGCATTATACTTGGGTATGCCTAACGGGAAGAATGTGAATTTTTGTGTGTTCATGCTTGCGTGCCGGTATTGATCGTGATCAAGGGTATAGCGTGTGGTTAAAAGTTTGAGTGCTCTCCTATGATATGAAGTTTGTACGTAGTTGGGAGGTTGTTAGATAGTCCCATTGCTCGAGGACGAGCAAGAGTCTAAGTGTGGGGTGTTGATGTTTAGCTTAAAGCATATATATTTCTATGTATATCGCCTCTTATTTGACTCTTGTTTCGTGAAATTGGTATGTTAAATGCGATGATTTATATTAATTTGAAGTGTTTTTATGTGTAGGAATGAGTCGGGAGCAATTGGGGGCGAAACGTGCAAGATTTAAGCCAAAACGAACAAAACCGGACGAATTGAGCATCTGGGCGCCACAGGCAGTACCTGGCGCCACCTGTGGTGCTGGAGGCAGAATGTTATTTGAGGCAGCGTCCTGGTGGGCGCCTGGCGCTACCCAGGGCGCCGGTGACGTGATTTTGTCCAAATTCGTCCGGGACAAGGTTATTTCGGCCCTAGACCTACCCAACATGTATAAAAGCAAGACTAAACCTATTTTTGAAGGAGGGAGACGCCACCTTGGAGGAAAAACACACACGGGATCGTTAGGAAGCGGAGAATTCTCAGTTTTCTTCATCTTTTTCTAGTATTTCCAATTGATTCAAAACTTATGCAATTGTGTGATTGTATTATGAGTGGCTAAACACCCATTGTTTTGGGGTTGTAATTAGCCATGAATATTGTTGTTTAACGTTAACTTAACCTTGATTATAATTCACCAACATATGGTTGTTTCTTCAATTCTGTGTTTAATTGCTTAATTGTCTGGCCAGCAGTTAGGTTCTATTTACTATCTATGCTATGCTTGGGAAATCCGTGTTTAGATTAGAGAAGAGTTGAAGAGAGCATGATCTTAACCCTTAGGGGAGTGGATTTGTGGTTAGGTAGGAATATACCTAATCACCGTGCTTAATTAAATATCGTGATCGTAATGCATTCTTAATAGATTGATTTCATAGGAATATAGGCGTTAATCTATTGAGAATAGGTGAGTAGTACTTCGGGAGAAGGCTATGAGAGCATTTATCGATTAATTAGCAACCATGAGTGAATTATATGAAAGGGAGAGTTAATTCGAATACAATACGATTGGTAAATCGATCACAATCCTGGAATACTTGTCTCTACTGAATAAACAACAATCAACTAGTTATTTGATAATTTAGTTATTACTTAGAATTGTAGTTTAGCATAATTAAACTCTGGAACTCGAATTTAGCTTGACGGAATAACAATATTGGTATGTTAGTGAGTAGTTGATATAAGTCCCTATGGATACGATATCTGGACTTCCAAATCCTATATTACTTGTCGGCCACGTATACTTGCGTGCGCGTTTGGGAGCAACAAGTATTATCGTGAACATTTGAATTTTAATAGAAGATGCATGATTAGAATCTATATAGAGGAAAGAATAAACATTAACAGGCATGAAGTATATGGATTACACAACCCAAAATCCATTGTAGGTTGTGATAGCGTCCATCGCTACCGTTAGGCAAGCTAACAATTAAATCAATATGTCATTCCAAAATGTCTTTCAAAATAATTAAAGAAATAGAGAGCGATAATCGTTCATTTTCATAAAAAAAAAAGTATAGACATTATTATTTTAAATATTCGAATGTGGCTGAAATATACACCTGGAATCATAAAAGAATACAACTACGAGCAAAATCAAAATCCCCAAAATCATGTGTTACAAGTGCATGAGCATCTACCAGAAAATATAATACGATGACAACAACTATCTGAAATAGAACATAAACAGAATATAACATATGGATAGGACGGGGACTCCGTGTGCTGCGGATCGTAACATAGAGAGCAGCTCACCACAAAGTCTCCTCAACAACTGCGCCTACGAGCCCAAATTCCACCAAAAGTACTTGTCTCAGTGCCTGCGCAATTAAGGCAGAAGTATACTATGAGTACGTAAATCAATGCATACATAGTAACTATCTAGCCTAACCCCAAAGTAGTGACAAGGGGACGATATCGACACTTACTCTACGATTCTGCCGAGGCGAGCAGCTCAATCCCATAAGAGTAATGACACGATTTTCTGTCGCTGGCTTATTGCTCGATCCCATTATAATCGTGTACACTGTCGAGGGTCGACCGGGCCGAACCATAGATGCATCTCATAAAACTATCGTGGCGTATAACCCGATCCCATAATGGTACTGCTGAAACGTTCAGCCCGATCCCATAGGAATAGTAAAACTTGACGGGTCACTAGCCCCGCTCACAAATATATGTGTGAATTTTGAAATTCGAGAAGCTTTCGGACAAATACGTACGACGTGGATAAATCCATACAAAAAGGTATAAGTTCCACGACTAACCATGTAGCTCGTTAAGTATTTAAGGTAGCAAGGTTTGATACTCTATACAAATCCAGTCTGAGGTTAAATATGATAATTAAAGCATGTAAGTAAGCGAGTATAACTCAAATAAAACAATTAAAGCATGGTGTGAGTCTAAGTTTACTCAGACCTAATTCGGAATTCTAGCATACGCATGGACACTCTCTAACTCATATGTGCGTATCTCCCACAACATGTAGCACAATAAAAAGTATAACACCTATGGGGTAAATTCCCACTCACAACGTTAGACGGGAGACTTACCTCGCTCTGAAATTCGATAACTGGCTCCAACGCCTCTCTAACACCTAAAATTAATGCCAAACGATCCGAAACTAGTTAAAGAATGTGCAAACCATTCAAAATATACTCCAACACTCGCAATTTAACAATTAGAAACAATTTCCAACTCCTCACAAAAAGTCAACAAAGTCAACCCCTGAGCCCACGTGTCCGAATTTCAAAAATTCTTGAAGATAAATAATACCCATAACGCCACGAACTCAAATATATAGTTTATTCCTAATTTCATGTCCAATTTCGTGGTCAAAACTCAATAATATCATTTCTAGGTTTTCTTCAAAAATTCCACCATTTTCACATATTTTCATGTTAAAATAATCCATTTATAGTCCATGTATTTAACTCACAACAAGTGGGAATAACTTACCTCATGATAGATGATCAAAATGGCTCCTCCAAATCGCCCAAAAATCACCTTAGCAGAGAGAAATGAGTTAAATGAGCAAATTTCCAATTTTAAATTCTTATACACTGCCCATACGCTCTTCTTTGCTATCGTGGAAACACCCTTGCGATCGCTTCACTGTGTCTGCGATCGCGATGCATACCAAAAATACCAGAAACCAGTAGTTGCAAAAGATAGAGAATTGGCCCAAAACCACCCCAAAACACACGCGAGGCTCCCTGGAACCCCGTCTAATCACACCAACAAGTCCTAATACCCTATCCAAACTTATCCAAAGACTCGAAATGCCACGAATAACATCTAAATCATGAATCGACGATCAAAATTCTTCTTTTAACTTTCAAACCTTCAAACTTCGTCGAACACATCCCAATAACAACTATACATACCGGATCTTGACTAAACTTCACGCACAAGTTCCAATCAACTAAATGAACCTAGAACACTGCCTAGAGTCCGACAACACCAAAGTCCACTCTAAGTCAAAATTAGCAAACTTCAAAACCTTCAAGATACAAACTTCCGATATTAAGCGCCAAAGCACTCCCAGACCATCTGATACTCAACCTGAACATACGCCCACGTCCGAAATCACCTTACGAACCTATAGAGACCTTCTAATCCTATTTCCAAGGTTGTTTACTCAAAAGTCAAATCTTGGTCAATTCTTCCAACTTAAAGCTTTCGAATTGAGAACTATTATTCCAAATCAACTCCGAACTTCTTGAAAATCAAAACCAGCTACACGTGCAAGTCATAGTACAACAAGTGAAGCTACTCAAGGTTTCAAACCGCCGAACAACATGCTATAGCTCAAAACTATAGGTGGAACCGTTACATTCTCCCCCACTTAAACATATGTTTGTCCTCAAACGTGCCAAGAACCGTTCCAAAGTTTCCAAAATAGCTATATAACTCCTCATGCACCTATCGTGCCACCACAAACCATATGAGCACGTTAGCTCAAACTAGACTAGAGATCCTTCGTGCTATCTTAGCCCACTAGCCTTAGAATTGATTTCCACATCCGAAATTTTCTATAATGTTTGATTCTAGCATTCATAAACCATACCAAACTCCTCAAGCTGTACCAAACATACATATACACCCAAGTCGTAACCACTTGAAATACCGCATAATTCATATGCCCATAGTAATATCTTCCAACCACACTAGCTGACATTCCCGAACTCGGTACTGGTAATATACCTCACGAGACATAAAAATACTGTTCCAAAACTCATAACGTGGAACCAAGGAAAGAGATGTGCAGAATCTCATAACCACCCATCAAATCAATAACTCATGGAGTCTCTCTACTCTACCAAAACCATAGCCGCATTCTACCCAAAAACCTAGTGTCACCTAGTACAAGCTGCTCGGTCAACAACCCACATAATAAATCACCTAAAATCTCAAGCGACGTCATCAATGCACCAACAAGCCACAACCCGAATATGACCGATAAGGAAAAGCGAACCCGAGTATAGAACTAACCGGCTTGCATAATGAATAAAACAACCAAGCCAATGCTATGAACCTATCTCAGATAAGAGAAACAAAACCAAAAGAATAAGTATAAGGAACCATACCCAATATCTCGCTGTTGCGGTGTGCAACCCAATCCACACATGATACCATTGCGGCGCGCAACCCGATCCAAACATCATACCCCTAGCGGCATGCCATCCGATCTACACATAACAATAAAAAAAGGAAATACACATCGATCCAAATGCTCATACCCACTGGACACACGCATATCAACTACAAACGCGCCAAGTGCATAGACATAACTCTGGGGAGACGAATAACACTACGTGCTACAAAAGCCCAAGCATGACTAAGGTGTGATAAGCAGATCATCATCTCGAGAGCCATCTAACTCACATAACACCACCAAGCTACACAAGATCAAAACATACGTGTGAATAATCAAGCCGTCTCACACACACATAGTGTAAAAGTAACACAGGAAATAGGTTATGACAGGAACAACATCCACCATGCCCGAATACTCATCCATGAACAATGTTGTGATAAATAAACATATTTGATCTAGTGTACGTTCACATTAGGCCTACCAATGGACCTCAAAGCCGATTCTGATCATAACCAAAATAGGTCAATAGGTTTCTCAAGATCCACAATGACCCTATTCATGACACATACGATCAATCATCATATCCGGAACAAACTTCCACAGTCTGTAACCAAAATACTAGTGCATCCCTCAGACATAAACTCTCCCATCTACGACAATACCAAAATCTCCATGCCTGACCTCAATCCCTACTACCTAAATGACTGACACATACACCTACATAATCATTCCATGGGTGGTACTCCCGAAACCTTTCGCACCAAGTAATAAAATTCGAACATCAACATCTACAAACTATGTTATCTCTGTAGTGCCAATCAAGAATCCACAAGTCAATACACAATACCTCTTCCATAAAACACCATTCTCAGGCAATACTAAAATAATGCAGTATACCCTAAACATCTAGAATCTTCCCCAGATCCTATGATCTCGTGAAATATCTACCATAACTGAACCGCAACCTTGATCATTCAATTCAAATTCCAGACTGCTCACTACACCTATCATGCTATTACACGATAGTATAGGAATTTCGTCATAACTCCTGAACCACCAGTAGAATCACACTTTATCAGCTAAAAACCTTTCACTCAACTCATTTCAGAAGAAAGATCGCAACACATAACCATCTTCCCACAACCGCACAAGACACAAACCTCAAGTCATGGTCGAAATCGTTATAACTCTTCGGGACCGGTTTGCACATAACCGAACCACATTAACACCTAATCTTCTAAATCAACTGAGTCACGCAGACCTCTAAACCGACAAGTATAGCCATAAAACACTCGTATAGCCTTATCACATTGAAGGAATTGATCATTTCCTTTACCATACCGATCTAAGACACTACTAGACAGACTCAACTCCTCAGTTTCCTCTCGACTTACCATCAGAACTAATTACCTCTCTTTTCCAGCACAGAATGGACCTCAACCGACAGTCATCCCGAGTGACCCAAAAATTACAAGGCCACGTCATCTCAATATCCATAAACTATGTTACACTCTCCTCATTCACTCAACATAGGACCTTCAACTATTACACCCGTCCTAAGGAGAACCTCTGCGAATCCGAAGATGTTTCTTCTATCTCTCTAATACTGCATTGCTGACCTAGTGAGAACATAGAAATACTCCAAGTCCCTTTTACAATCCACTGCAATACTCGATCCTTAGCTATACCATGAACCCGAAAATCCTTAGGCACCACACTTTAATTCTTGTACCCACTAGAATCATTGTAGAGAGTCACCCACTCTAAACCAGCCCCGATTATATAACCAAACAACTAGTGCTTTTTTAGTACTCGAATACTCCAAAGAAGTAGCCGAATGAATCCTTTTCCTTGCACATAACATCCACAAAGAAATACCCAACCTGAGTTATTCCATGTCACGATCCAAAATTCACTAATTGTGATGGCACCTAACCTAACCCGCTACGTAATCACACAACCACATAATAACAATGAAATAGAATAAACATGGTTTAATATACTGAATAGTTAAAACATCATGAGCACTATTGAGTATCAAATTACAAGGCCATAATCCAGAATACAACCGTCTAAATGGTAGAACAGTAATAATAATAAAGATGAAAATAACCTTCAAAGTCTGCGGATGGTATGGCAGCTACCTCGTAGTCTCCCAAAGCTGACTGTGATAGAACTCTAGAGGTCACCTCACATAGAAATATCTGGATCTGCACATGAAGTGTAAAGTGTAGTATGAGTATAACTGACCCAATATACTCAATAAGTAACAAGTTTAATCATGGGACGAAAGCAGTGATGAGCGTAGAAGAAAACAGTCAGGGACCAATATCAACAACCAGTAACAGCTCAGGTCATGAAGAAACATTATAAGTGAATACCTCAGTGATATCATGCTCAGCTCCTACACATTTTAGGAATTTAGACATACTTTCCAAATATAACCAATAAAGTCCAACACGGATAAAATATTCCAATTATCAGTTAAGATGAGAAAAGTACATCTCTATGCCTACATGTCAAGTATACATGTTATAATAACAATGTCACAGTGGATCTATTTAATAATCAAACACAGCACCGTACGGGTGCCTGGCATATCTGCCCATCATTAAGTACGTGTATAAAACAGTGTACTTATGCTCACTGCTAGTATGTCAGACTCCGGAGAGGCGGATCCTGCCCAAGCATTAATCATAATCATTTAGCCCAATAATGAGGTTGGTGCACGCGTTGCCCCAAAATAATAATACTTAGCCCAATATGGGCCTGGCCGTTACCTCAAAACCATTACCAAACCGGCTTCATAGCCCAAACTCATTCATTTTCCGTTCAAGTCTTAGATAAACACATCTTACAATATTCAGTTTACACATAAGAGGCATCTACAACATGTGAGGAATTAAATAAGAAGCACTGAGACAGAGACAGTACACATAGATATGGCATCATGACTGAGAGCATGTGTACAAATAAGGCAAAAAGATCACAAGTGGCAAGAGTAGCCCTATCAAGTCTCAAACAAATAGCACATAGCCTATTCATGATGTCTAACATGAATTACAGTTCAAATAACCGAGCAAGTAGAGAAAAACACGAATATAATCAAGGCACGATAGTAAAACAAGTCCGCTAATAGACTAACAATAACCTCTAATCATGAACACATCGGTGCACGTACACACGTCTATCACCTAGCGAACGTCACAACTCGATACCTCTCATAAAGTAGTTCTTAGGGTTAAATACCCTCAAATACAAGTTTAGAAGTGTTACTTACCTCAAAACGCGCAAATCAATACTCACAAAAGCCCTTGTCACGCATATTAGCATTCGAACAACTCGAACCTAGTCACAAACAACTTAATACCATCAATAATAGCAATAGGAAACAATTCCAAAAGATAAAGCGAAGGTCTGAATCAAATATGCAAAGTCAACAAGAAAGTTAACCCCAGTCCCACACCTCTGAACACGACAAAATTTACAAATTCTGAACTCCCATTCAATTATGGGTCTAACCATACCAAAATCATCCAATTCCAACCACAAATCGACACCCAAATCATCAAATTTTACTCTCAACAACATAGTCTAAAATCCCCAATTTCCACCTCAAACACACAAAATATGGGTGTAATAATCAATGGGTAACCAATATTTATTAAATAAAAGTGATAAATCTCCACTTACCTCTTCAATAGTAGAAAATTCCCCCTCAAACATCGCCCTTAGCCGAGTCCCAATACTCTCTAAATGAGAAAAACCACGAAACCCTTCGAAATATAACACTGTCAGTCAATCTACACTTGCGGCTCACTTAACCGCATCTGCAGTTCCGCAGGTGCGGCCAAATTCTCATCTACGAACCCCCTAAAAACTCCGTCCTTCTGCATCTGTACACAAAAGCCTGCATCTGCGAGTTCGGTTATGCAGAAAACCTTCGCACCTACGCTTCCGCAAATGCGACTCCCCGTCCGCATCTGCGAATATTGTCTTGCCCAGCTAACTCCGCTTCTGCGCTCACTTGCACGTACCTCCGAGCTCGCAGGTGCGGTAAATCCCTCGCACCTGTGCATCTTCCCAACACCAGCCCATCCCACATCTCCACATAGATGGCCGGTTCTGCGGCTCTGCATTTGCGGCCAAAACATCACAGGTGCGGTTGCACCAGACCTGAAACCAACAACATTTCTCTAACTCCAAACCTCAATCTGAATCACACCCGAGGCCCCCGGGATCTTATCCATTCATACCAACAAGTCCTAAAATATAATGGAAACTTAGTCGAAGCCTCAAATCACATTAAACAACAACAAAATCATGAATGGCACCGCAATTCAAGCGTAATGAAATTAATGAACTTTCAACTTCTAAAACCAATGCCGAAACATATCAAATCAACTCCGAGTGACCTCAAATTTTACATAGTAGTCCCAAATGACACAACGGATCTATTCCAACTCTTGAAACCACAATCCGAACCCGGTATCAATAAAGTCAACTCTCAGTCAAACCTCTCAACCTTCCAAATTTTTGACTTTTTCCAAAAAGCCTCAAACCAACCTACAGACTTCCAAATCAATATCCGGACATACATCTAAGTCCAAAATCACCATACAAAGCTATCAAAACCATCAAAACTCCATTCCGGAGTCATCTAAATAAAAGTCAAACTTCAGTCAACTCTTTCGACTTAAGCCTTCAACCTTGGGACTAAGTGTCCCAATTCACTCTGAAACATCCCCGAAATGAAACCAACCACCCTAGAAAGTCACATAATCAGAAATAAACATAGAAGAGGCAATAAATAGGGGAACGGGGCTACAATACACAAAATGACGGCCGAGTTGTTACCTTTTCCCCATCTTAATCAAATGTTCATCCTCGAACATGTCTTGAATCATACATGGAGTCTCAAATAGGTGTGGATAACTGCTCCGCATTTCCTGCTTATCTTCCCAGTTAACTTCCTCGACCGGCTGACCTCTCCATTGCACCTTCACAGACACTATGTTTTTTGACCTCAACTTCTGAACATGCCGGTCCAAAATGGCCATATCATAAGTCAAATCCCCATCTAACTAACCGTACTGAAATCCAAAACATGTGGCGGATAACCATAATACTTTCGGAGCATAGAAACATGAAACGCTGGATGAACAACTGATAGACTAGGTGGCAATGCAAGTCTATAGGCAAACTCTCCAATCCTTTCAAGCACCTCAAAAGGACCAATATATCGAGGGTTCAAATTGTCCTTCTTCCCGAACCTCATCACACCCTTCATGGGCAAAACTCTGAGCAAAACCTTCTCACCCACCATGTATGCAACTTCACAAAATTTTCTATTAGCATAACTCTTCTGTCTAGAATGCACTGTATGGAGCCGCTTCTGGATCAACTTTACCTTCTCTAAGGTATCACAGACTAAATCCATGCCCAACAATCTTGCCTCCCCAGGCTCAAACCAACTGGAGAATGACATCTCCTCCCGTACAAGGCCTCATAAGGAGCCATCAAAATACTCGACCGGAAGTTGTTGTTATAGGCGCACTCTGATAACAAAAGAAATTGATCCCATGAACCCCTGAAATCCATAACATATGCACGTAACATATCCTCCAAGATCTGAATGGTGCGCCTGGACTACCCGTCTGTCTGAGGGTGGAACATTGTACTAAACTCAACATGTGTGACCAACTCTCGCTACATTGCTCTCCAAAACTGCAATGTGAGCTGTGTGCCTCGGTCAAAAATGATGGAAATGGTCACGCCATGCAAGCAGACAATCTCCCGGATGTAGATCTGGGCCAACCGCTCTGAAGAATATGAAGTTACCACCAGAAAATAAAGTGTGCGGATTTAGTCAACTAGTCCACAATAACCCATACTGCGTCAAACTTCTTCAAGGTCCGAGGCAAGCCTACCATAAAATCATAGCGATGCGCTCCCACTTCCACGCTTGTATCTCCAATCTCTGAATCAACCCTCCCAATTTCTGATGCCCATATTTCACCTGTTGACAATGCGAACACCGAGAGACATAGGCAACAATATCTTTCTTCATTCTCTGCCTCCAATAATGTTGTTTCAAGTCGTGATACATCTTCGTGACACCTGGGTGAATGGAACAGCGCGAACTGTAAGCCTCCTAGTATCCAATCTCTCAACCCATCAATATTTGGATCACAATTCCGGCCTTTAAGCTGCATAACACCATCATCACCAATCACAACCTCCTTGGCACCACCCTGTTGCACCGTATCCTTCAACACTAAAAGTGAGTATCATCAAACTGGAGAGCTTTAATACCCTCCAACAACGATGACTGGGCTCCGAAACATCCAATCTCACAAACTGATTGGCTAAAGCCTGAACATCTATGGCTAGTGGCCTCTCTGCTACCAGTAAATATACCAAACTACCTATACTCTCAGTCATTTTACTCAATGCATCGGCCACTAGATTGACCTTCCCCGGGTATATAATATAGTGATATCATAGTCGTTCAGCAACTCTAACCATCTTCGCTGCCACAAATTAAGATCTTTATGCTTGAACAGATATTGGAGACTCCGATGGTCAGTATATACCTTACAATGAATACCGTACAGATAGTGCCTCCAAATATTTAATGCGTGAACAATGGCTACCAACTCTAAGTCATGTACATGGTAATTCTTCTCATGAAACTTTAACTACCGAGACGCGTAGACAATCACCCTACTGTCCTGCATCAACATCGCGCCAAGCCCAATACGCGATGCATCACAATACATGGTGTAAGAGCCAGAAAAATAGGCAACACCAACACTTGGTCGTAGTGAATGTAGTCTTTAGCTTTTGAAATCTCACCTTACACTTCTTAGACCATCTGAAAGGAGCACCTTGTTGGTTCAATCTAGTCAAATGTGCAGCAATGGAGGAGAAACCCTCTACAAAACTGACGATAATAACCTACCAAACCTAAGAAGCTCCGAATCTCTGTAGTTGAAGATAGTCTGGGCCAACTCTAAACTACCTCAATCTTCTTTGGATCTACCTTGCTTCCCTCACTAGACACCACGTGGCCCAAGAATGCCACTAAATCAAGTCAAAACTCACACTTGGAGAATTTAGCATATAGCTTCTTCTCCCTCACGGTATGGAGCAATCCTCAGATGCTGCCTATGATCCTCCTGGCTGCGAGAGTACATCAATATATCATCAATGAATACAATGATGAAAGAATCAAAATATGGTTGGAACGCACTGTATATCAAGTGCATAAAGGCTGTTGGGGCATTAGTAAGCCCGAAAGACATTAGAGGAAACTCATAGTGCCCATAGCGGGTCCTAAAAGTCATCTTCAGAATATCTGAATCCCGAATATTCAACTAGTGATACCCTGACCTCAAATCAATCTTCGAAAACACTCTAGCACCCTGAGCTGGTCAAATAAGTCATCAACACACGGTAGTTGGTACTTGTTTTTTATTGTGACTTTGTTCAACTACCTGTAATCAATACACATCCGTATAGTACCATCCTTTTTCTTCTTCTTTCTATCCCTCTGCTTCTTATTCTTATTCTTCTTCTCCTTCTCCTCCCTACTTTTTCGATCTGAGGGTCTATTCGAAACAGGCTCCCTACCTTCACTAGGTAGGGGTAAGGTCTGTGTACACACTACCCTCACCACCCCAAGTATGGGAATATACTGGGTATGTTGTTGTTATAGTACCATCCTTCTTCTTCACAAACAGAATTGGCACACCCCAAGGCGACACACTAAGCTTGATGAATCCTTTATCAAGTTGCTCCTGAAGTTGTTCCTTCAATTCTTTCAAATCTGCTGGTGTCATACGATACGGAGGAACATAAATAGGTTGAGTTCTCGACACCAGGTCACTGCCAAAATCAATGTCCCTGTCGGGTGGCATGCCCAACAGGTCTGCAAGAAACACATATGGGAAGTCTCTCACTACTGAAACTTACTCAACTACAGGAGCATCAATACTGACATCCCTCACGAAGGTCAAATATGCAAAATATCCCTTCCCAACCATCCGTTGAGCCTTCAAATATGAAATACCTCTACTGAGAACATAGTATAAAGATTCTCTACACTTAACCCTAGGCAACCCCGGCATCACCAACATCGCGTTCTTAGCGTGACAATCCAAAATGGCATGACACGGTGACAACCAATCCATGCCTAAAATCACGTCAAAATCAACCATGCTAAGCAGTTAAAAATCGAATCTCATATCAAATCCCTCAATAGTCGCCACACATGACCGATATACACAATCACCCACTACGTAGATACATGAACAAGTGTAACTAAAGAATCACGGGGCATATCCAAATAACAAGCAAAGTACGATGACACATATGAATAAGTGGAACCAAGGTCAAATAATACTGAAACATCCCTATGGCATACTGAAATAATACCTGTGATCACAGCATCTGAAGCAATTGCCTCTATCTTCGCAGGAAAAACATTGCATCGAGCCTGGCCACCACCTGTCTGGCCTCCCCCTCTGGGACGACCTCGACCCGCACGACCTCCACCTGGAGTTGGCTAAGCGGGTGGTGTAGAAACTGGTGCAGGGGTCATAGAACTCCTTGCTGCAGTGGATTTCTATAGTGACGGGAACAATACTTCCTTACATGCCCCAACTCTCCACAATCATAACAACCTTGAGCCGAAAATAACGGTGGGGCCTGAGTGAAACCCCAAGAACTAGAATAACCACTGCAAGAACCTGGTACTGATGAACCCTGATCTGATGGAGCACGGTATAAGCTCTGAGCTGGGAGTGAACTGAAAGATGACTGAACTGGACGAGCGATGTAAGAAGCGTGGCTAGCTGATGCACCACTAGGAACCTGATGAGCCATCTGAGCGGACTTGTAAGGATGACCTCTGCTCTGATGTGACTGACCTTTAGATGAGGTACCATTAAAACCATTTAAAACATGGGGCCTCTTGCTCTCCCTCTCCTCGCGGTCATGCCTGTGAACCGACTCCTAGCGCCTTGCTATCTCGACCACCTGGTCAAATCTAGCATCCATCTCCGCTTCTCGAGCCACATTGTAATGTAAACCATAGTTTAGGCCATCAATGACCTCCTGATCCTCTCTCTCTCTCGGTGGGAACCAGCCATTTAGCATGATAGACCAAATCTGTGAACCTCATGTCATGCTGAGTCACAGTCATCACTCCCTGGTGTAACTGCTCAAAATCTCTACTCAGCTCCTCTCTGTGTCTGTAAAAGAAACTTCTCTAAAAAGAGAATGGAGAACTCATGTCATGTGTGTGGCGCTGTGCCAGTTGGCCTACTCAACTCATAGGCCTACCACCTTCTGCAGGCTGCCCCCGTCAGCTGAAAAGTGGTAAATACAACTCCAGTGGTCTCTAAAATACCCGCCGTGCGAAGAATCTGCTAATACCGATCTAGAAAATCTTGAGCATCCGCTAATGCCTCTCTGTTGAACTCTGGAGTCTTATGCCTCCCGAACCACTCCAATCTCTTCTGCTCCTCATCACACATAAGAGGACCAACCTCGGCACAAGCAGCAGCAACCAGCTGGGCTGGTATTACCCCCGGTGTCTGAGTCCCTAAGCTACCTACTATGCAGTACGAGCGGCAAATCTGGGCGCCTCCCCCGACCTACGAAGTGGCTGGTGCAACTGGAATCGAAATCGCCTGAGCAAGGCTCATGCATACAGTCAAAATCTGGGCCAAGGCCTCTTGAAGGCCAGGGTTAACAATGGGCACTACTAGTGCCTGAGCTGGTCCCATCGGTTCAATAACATTTGGTACCTGCTCTTCAATTGGAGTGACCGGTGGCTCTACAGGTGTCACTCTACTAAAGTACGAGCTCCACCTCATCCCGTATTGTAGCCTTGACCTCTGGCAGCCCTAACTGGTAGTACTGGTGGCCATCCGACTGATCCAGTTGCACGTGACCTCAACATCTGTGAGAGAATAGAATAATAGCAGTTTGGACTCCAGAATTAAAAAATAGGCATGAAAAGAATGCAAGAAAGTGAAGTTTCCTTACAGTTCGGTAGCCTCTCGAAGATAAGTACAGATGTTTCCGTACCGATCCGTAAGACTTTACTATACTTTACCATACCTCATGAGACTTAAGCAACCTAATACTCTGATACCAACTTGTCACGGCCCAAAATCCACTAGTCATGATAGCACTTAACCCAACCTGCTAGGTAAGCCAACAGCCACATAATAACAATGAAATCATATAAACATGGTTTAGTATACTGAAGAGTGAAAACATCACGATATATCTTAGAATATAGCCATAATACTACTACAACAGACCCCAAAATCTGGTGTCAACGAGTACATGAGCACTGCTGAGTATCGAAATACAAGGAAAAAATCCAAAATACAACTGTCTGAATAGTAGAACAGTAATAATAATAAGATTAAAGAGAACTTCAAGTTCTACGGATGGTATGACAGCTACCTCGTAGTCTTCCAAAGCTAACTATGACAAAACTCTAGAGGTAACCTCGCACGAGAATACCTACATCTGCACATGAAGTGCAGAGTGTAGTATAAGTATAACTGATCCAATGTACTGAATAAGTAACAAGTCTAAGCATAGGATGAAAGCAGTGATGAGCGTAGAAAAAAAAACAGTCAGGGACCAATATCAACAACTAGTAACAACTCAGGTCCAGAAGAAACATTATAAATGAATAACTTAGTGATATCATGCTCAGCTCTTAAACATTTCAGGATTTTAGACATGCTTTCCAAATACAATCAATAAACTCCAACATAGATAAAATATTCCAATTATCAGTTAACATGAGGAAAGTACATCTCTATGCCTACATGTCAAGTATATATGTTAAAATAACAATGTCACAGCAGATCTATCAAATAATCACACTTAGCACTATACGGGTGCCTAGCATATCTACTCATCATCAAGTACATGTATAAAATATTGTACTTGCAACCACTGCTAGTATGTCAGACTCCAGAGGGGCGGATCCTGCCGAAGCGCTAATCATAATCATTTAGCCCAATAATAAGGCTGGTGCACTTGTAGCCCTAACACAATAACACTTAGCTCAATATGGGCCTGGTATATGTGTCACCTCAAAACCAATACCAAACCGGCTCTATGGTCAAAACTCAGTCATTTACCGTTCAAGTCTCAGATAAACACATCTTACAATATTCAGTTTAACAGTGTCACACATAAGAGGCATCTACAACATGTGAGGAATCAAGTAAGAAGCACTAAGACAAAGACATTATACACGGATATGGCATTATGACTGAGAGCATGTGTATAAATAAGACAAATAGTTTAGAAGCGACAAGAGTAGCCCTATCAAGTCTCAAACAAATAGCACATAGCCTAGACATGATGTCTAACATGAATTATGTTACGCCAAACGCACACGCAAGTATACGTGATCGTCAAGTAATAAAGTGACTAAAAGTCGGATGTCGAACCCATGAGGACTTGTGAATAACTATTAACTAAATTAAACTAACTATTATCTGAACAAGGATTAAACCCAAAAGTTGTGATGCTAAAGTAATTAAACTAAAAATAAAATAACTAATAAACTTTAAATAGAGGAAGAGCAGATTTTTATGTTATCAATGTAATGAAAACGATCTAGGGTTATGGGCTATCTAATATTCCTATTGTATTCTTCAATTAAATTGACTAACCAATTTATCTAGTTTATTAGTTAACAGGGTTAGTATTGCTCATAAGAATCTGTCAGGTTCTTACTCGCCTATTCAAGCTAAGCTAATGCCTATATGTCTATGGAACTAGAACTAATGTGAATGCATTTATAGTTCCTGTAAATTAACCAAGCAAGACAATTAGGTATATGTCTATCCTAACCGCGAATCTACTCCCTGATGCCCAGGTTCAAGAACTTGCTCTACTCAATCCTATATGCGATCTAGAATTCCCACTTTTGAGTTCAATTCAAGATCCGTAGATAGTATTCAATTGGTGATCAAGCAATCAACTAATTAAGTGGATGATTGAATAAATAAACTAATACAATAAACTAAGAAATTAAAATCAATATTCGAATAACAATAGTCATGAAAGAACCACAACCCTGGAACGTGAAGATTAGATCCACATAGACATGGTAGCAAAACAACAAATTATACAAAGAAACATATTTGGTGGAGGAAAAGATGAAATTTGACGAATTCCGGCCTCCACGGCCGCTCTATTCTCTCTTTTGGTCAAAAGTTACTCTAAAAAACGTCCTCCCCTCCAAAATAGGTTTAGAACCCCTTTTATACAAGTTGGGGCCATGTAGAACTGACATAACCTTGTCCCGAGCGAAATAGGAGAATCTAGCAACGTAGGGTCCAGGCTTGCGCGAGGTGCTGGACCTGGCGCACAAACCATTATGTTTTCCGCACTAGTTCTTTGTTTGCTGCCAGGTATATTTTCTTTTCCATCTTTCATTCTTTGCTTGCAATATATTTTCTTTGCTTTTTTTTTACCTTTCATTTGGGGGACAAACACCAAAGGGAGTCGCTTCTTTTTTCTTAATTCTTTTAATTTTCTTTCTTTTTCTTCTGCGCTTTATTCAATTTTGCTTCAAATCTCTTCATCTTCACACCGCTTTATTCCTACACAGTTAAAATATAATATTAAGCACAAAATAATATAATTAATACTCAAAAGACGATTAAAAGTACTAGAATGTGAGGCAACAATGGTTAAATATATACATTTTTTAGCCAAACATCAAATTACAGTTCAAATAACCGAGCAAGTAGAGAAAACACGAACATAATCAAGGTATGATTGTAAAACAAGTCCAGTAATAGGCTAACAGCAACATCTAATCATGAACACATCGATGCACGTACACACGTCTATCACCTAGCGTGTACGTCACACCCCAATACCTCTCATAACGTAGTTCTTAGGGTTAAATACCCTCAAATCCAAGTTTAGAAGTGTTACTTACCTCAAAGCGCGCAAATCAATACTCAAAAAATGCCCTTGCCACGCGTATCGACCTCCGAATGACTCGAATCTAGTTACAAACAACTTAATACCATCAATAATAGCACTAGGAAACAATTCCAAAAGATAAATCGAATGTCTTGAATCAAATATGCAATGTCAACCCAGAAAATCAACCTCAGTCTCGCACTTCGAAACCCGACAAAATTTATAAATTCTGAATACCCATTCAATTACGAGTCCAACCATACCAAATCATCCAATTCCAACCACAAATTGACCCCCAAATCATCAACTGTTACACTCCAACAACATAGTCTAAAATCCCAAATTTTCACCTCAAACACGCAAAAACTAGGTATAATTATGAATGGGTAATCAATATTTATCAATAAAAGTGATGAAATATTCATTTACCTCTTCAATTGTAGAAAATCCCTCTGGAAAATCACCTTTAGCTGACTCCCAAAACTCTTCAAATGAGAAAAACCACGAAACCCTTCTAAGTATAACACTGCCTGTCAATCTGCACCTGCGATTAAGTTGGTTTTGCAGGTGTGGCCAAATTTCGCGTTTACGAACCCCCCTTAAAGCTCTGTCCTTACGCATCTGCGGACAAAAGCCCGCATCCGCGAGTCCGCTTCTATGTACAACCTTCGCACCTGCGCTTCCACAAATATGGCTCCCCGTCCTCATCTGCGGCTACTGCCTTTGGCAGCTAATTCAGCTTCTAGGCTCACCTACCCGTACCTGCGAGCTCAGAACTGCAATTAATCCCTCGCACCTGTACATCTTCCAAACACCAGCCAATCCTGCATCTACGCATAGATGGCCGCTTCTGCAGCTCCGCACCTGCAACAGAACCTTGCAGATGCAGTTGCACCAGACCTAAAACCAGCAGCATTTCTCTAAGTCAAACCTCAATCCGATTTCAATCTGAATCACACCCGAGGCCCCCGGGACCCTATTCAAACATACCAACAAGTCCTAAAACATAATACGAACTTAGTCGAAGCCTCAAATCATATCAAACAACATTGAAATCACGAATCGCACCCCAATTCAAGTCTAATGAAACAAATGAACTTCCAAATTCTAAAACCAATGCCGAAACATATCAAATCAACTCTGAATGACCTCAAATTTTGCATAGTAGTCCCAAATGAAACAACTGACCTATTCCAACTCCCAGAAACAAAAGTCGAACCGGGTATCAACCAAGTGAACTCTCGGTCAAACCTCTCAACCTTCCAAACCTTCAACTTTCCAACTTTCGCTAAAAAGCCTCAAACCAACCTATGGACCTCCAAATCAAGATTCGGACATACGCCTAAGTCCAAAATCACCATACAAAGCTATCGGGATCATCTAAATTCTATTTCAAAGTTGTCTACATAAAAATCAAACTCCGATTAACTTTTTCAGCTTAAGCTTTCAATCTTGGGGCTAAGTATTCCATTTCACTCCGAAACATCCCTGAAAACAAACAAACCACCCCCGGCAAGTTGATCCATGTCCAACCCGCACTCAATAGTGAGTAGAAAAGGTCGTAGGAAGAATAATACCCAACAAGAGTCGGGGTCGACTTCCACAGAGAGTTTAATATGGGTGTTAGGGGTACACACTTGACAAGAGAAAATGGAACAACTAAATTTCACTTCCAAACAAAGGGTTTGATTTCTGATTCTAAATTAACTCTCAAAATTATAAGCTAAAGAGAAGAAACTAGAAAGCGAATAATTTTTTTGTTGTTTTTCTAATTGCTTAAAAAGCCTATGGACGTGACCTTAACTTAGCTGTTCACCAAATGGGTTAAATATGTTAGTGCTTGTTTTATTGATCGGGATGAATTATAGCTCTCAACTCTAAGTTACCAACTATACCTCTCAGTCATAGAGTGAGTTTTGCCCAATTTGTCTTTCTCAAACCCAAATGGGTATCAAGCTAAATAGTTTGTATGAGCTAAAATCGGGTTATCACTATCTCTAGTCCAGACCCATTAATTAGGCTAATAAAGTCCTTAATTAGCCCAATTTCTTATTAGCCAATTTACCCTAGACTAGGTCCATCTTTCTCAAGTATAGACCAAGTCAAAAAAGCTTGAATAATGTTAGAAACCATTAATTCTAAAATTAAAGAATAAATAAGGCTAAATAATCAACACTGAATCATAAACAAACATTAAAAATTAAATACCCATAAAGTTTAGACACTAGGGTTGGGTCACAACCCTAGTAAGAGTCTAACTACTCATAGTGAAAAATGAAGAAAACAAAGAAGAAACACTAATTAAACTCATAATCTAGGATTAAAATGATAAAATATGATGTTTAAATCCCAAAATAGTCCCAAACTTCCTAAAATAGCAAAATGCATTGGCTACAGCAGCTCAAACTTTGAAACTTGACCCTAAAATGTGATTCTCGTCTATTTGTAGTCGCCAAAAATTCGCTGACAAAAATGCCACTCAGGAGGTTCTACGGTCGCACAATTCCATGTGCGGTCCGCAGATTGCTTCAGCTTGCAGGTACTAGGATTCTACAGCCACAAAATTTGATCTGCAGCTGCAATGCATCTTCTGCGGACGCATAATTCTTGTGTGGGTCCGCACTTCAGGCAAGGTTTCAAGTCTTGGCCATTTGCACACTCTCTGAACTTTGAATTCTTTGTCAGTATTTACCTTGTTCTGCGGCCGCACAATTCATGTGCGGTCCGCACATCCCGCACATTAGCTTTAAGTCTGCAGGGCTTCTCCACTTGTTACGCGGCCGCAGAGGGAATTTTGCTATGCACTTTCTTCTGCGGCCGCAAAAATACCTCTGCGGACCGCACCTTTTACCCTGTGTCCCTTCTTGCCTTGTGAGTCGGAACACTCCTTTTTGAGTTGAATTTCATCATGGGAGCCCAAATTTCCATCATTCCTGCAATTTGCACATTTTTATTAGTGTTGGGAACATAAATAAATACTTTTGGACTAAAACAGAAGAAAAAAGGTGCTAATAGTTGGTCAAAATCCACACTTATCAACTCCCCAAAATTTAAGTCTTTGCTTGTCCTCAAGCAAATAAATTCGTTCCCACCCCCTCAAAGTTAAAGGCCATTTCAGCCAGTCAATGATGAGACATTCATACTCAGTTGGGACCAACAATTATCCACACTACTCATACATTATCAATAAGGTAACAAGTCAAATATTCATGCACAAATAGTTCTAATGTGATACTTGAGCTTTAAAAATTGACTTTACTCATCAAGGACTCTTGTTCTATCATGTAGGTCATGGTGGACTCCAAACTCTTCCTCCTCTACCTTTCATTTGCCAAGCTCACTTAAAAATTTCACTCAATCTTAAGATTTGTGAAAGGTTCACTCTTCTCTCACAAAAGAATGTCACAAGTACGGCTTCAAGTACCATAGGCTTGCCCCTAATGTAGATCAGCATTAATGTAAGCTCACTTGGTTTGAAATCAAGTAGGAATTGTTTTGGGTTATGATGAAGGCTTTTGGATTAGGGTAGTATACCATATGGGTAAGTGGTTACACCTTTCATTAAACACTCCACATTTTCATTTCACGGCTCATAATTACTAATTGTTAGAGGCATTTTCTTTTCATTGAGGGTTAGAGAGACTTGAAATTACTCTTTCTTTTTCATTTCATTCTTTTCTCTCTCTCTTTATGATGCTCATGTTAGGGATCATTACCTCTTTTCCATCAACCCTTCCACTTATTCTCTTTTTTTGCATTTTTCTTTTTTGTTCTTTTCTTTTCTTGCCTTGTCTTTTCATAGAGATAATTTCTTTTCTCTCTTTGTGCCTTTATACCTTTTTCAAATTTCTCATCTCTCCCGCAAACTTATGCTTTAAGCCACTTATTTCACAAGAACGTTAAGGAAAGTCCGGGTGCCAAGAGAGGGTCACGACAAAACGGGTAAAGGCTTATAACATGGTTATCAAATGAGAAATGTTAGAGGCACAAAGGGTGTTGATGAGGGATAACGACATTGGTTGGCAATAGAAAGGTCAAATGAGCCAAGGAAAGCCTACACTCACTTCTCAAACCAAGCAAAACTTAGGATTTCGCCTTGAAACACATTCGGGGCAAGTTCTAGACCATTCGCATGGATACTTGGACTAGCAACAATTCATCTCACCCCTCACGCAACTAGATTGTAAAAAAGGATAGAGTCGAGAGCCTACAACGACCACATTCAAGTTTAAAGATCACTGTGGTCCAACAAACCACTCGATGATCACCAAAGTCAACTCAAGAGTCACAATGTCACTAACTAAAGCTATTTCTTCCAAAAACCTTGTCCCTAATCATAAGCACGTAGTTAAGTGTGTTAGTACCAAATGATGCATGATTAACTATTCGAGAATAACTTCATTAGGCCTTTTTATTCAGTACTACTACTACTACTACTACTACTACTACTACTACTACTACTACTACTACTACTACTACTACTATTATTACCTAAACACAAAAAAAGGACTCATTCCCTTAATAAGGTTGTCATGCCATCCATCGTTGGGACGAGTCACCCGGTTCATACAAAAACTACCTTTGGAAAGAACCGTGGTATTAAGAAAACCAAAGGCTTATTATATATGAAAGCATAAAAAAAGAAGCTACTTAACAAAACAAAAAAAAAACTAAGATGCAAAAAACAAAGAAGCTAATGAACAATAACTATGAAAGATAGATAAATACAAATAAGAAAAGATAGAGTATCATCAAATTATTGCAAATCAAATATATCCAAAGTGTGTCAATATATTCAATAAACTCCCCCCCCTCCCCCCCGAATACAAGTAAGCATTGTCCCCAATGCTTAGCAAAATAAGAGTAAAAGAAGAGAGGGTGAAGAAAACTCCCTAAGGATCCTTGGACATCTCAGTGTCCCCAGTAATGTTATCTCCCTCAGGATCAACTAATTGTATCTCATCATCATCAAATCTAGGCGTGGCTGGGTTGTCAAAAATTGCACGGTACTGCCTCAGCAGCGCCAACAGCAAGGTGTGGCTTCTGAGACTGGCCAACTGGTGCTACCGGTGCAAATGGTGTTAAAGGATCTGGGGCGGACTGATGCAAGTCAAGGAGCATATCAAAAGGCAGGCCTCAAGCTGTGGCGAGTCTAGTCACCTCCTTTCGGAGCTTGTCCACTGATTTCTTGCTTGCCTTGTACTTCCTCATCTTCTTCACTTCCTTTCCTAACTCCTCAATAACTGACATGTGGTTTACCAAGGTGTCTTAGAGTGTCTTCTGGTTCTCTAGAATCTTCTTCAGTATCTCATCAATGTCAGAAGGAGCTGTGGTGCATGTGTAGTGGACTGCGCTGCAACAGTACTAGACAAGTCAGACAATTTAGAAGTAGTTGTCTGCATCCAGTTGTTGAGACTCGCAAATGTTTGGGAGACTCGGATAGCAGATAGTGGAACTATGGGCACGGGCACTGGCTTCTGAGCTGCTCTCGGTGCTGTGGTAGGAGCTTAGGATGAGGGCGGAGGTATAGTAGCGGCATTGGTAGAAGGCTCAGCAAAGGTGGATGGAAGATGAGATGTCTCAGAAGCTAACACTGTTGGCTCATCAGACTGGCCTGTGGTGGTAGAAGGCTGGGCTTTCTTCTTTGGGTTGCTCGCATCCATCAGTGAATACTAGTTGAATTGCTTCTTCGGCTTGGTGTCAAAATCTCTCAACTCTACCTTTGCATCAATAAGTACTCTGTGATAGATTTGCGATAAGGGTAGGCAGAGCTATCCTACCGTGCAATCATGGAAATGTTGGCCGACATCACAGCACCCACATTGATTGGGTACCCGGCCATGATGGAAGCCACAAGAACTACCCGAAGAATAGGAAGGTGAGTCTCGTTCTGGCGTGGATCCAATCTACTACAAACAAAGATCTGCCACCCCTTCGCCTCAAAACTCAAAGTGCTCCACTGAATGGGAACCCTAGTGGTAATCCATGGTGGTAGTGGCCTTGGTGGTCCTAAGATCTCAGCCAGCCAAGGTTGGACTTCTTCTTTCATTGCACATTTTTCTAGATACTCTTTTGGCTCTACATCCTCGAAGCCCAGGTACACGTTTAGCATATGCTGATCAAGATCTCCGGGTTATATGTCTCCAAATCTCTCAAAAGAAACTGTCTCAAGGGTCAACGACCTCAGTGGCCACCACATACGAAAACTAGTAAAAGCGGCCAAGCTGAGAAGTCTATTCTCCCAGACCTCCTTCTTCTTTGATCTCTCCAGACTTGTAGCTGCACCATCTCCCCCACTTCAAATCAAGTCAGAACACAAATAACACTTAACTACAAAAGAAAAAGGAAAAGAAAATGGGTTGTCTCCCAAGAAGCGCCTGATTTAACATCACAGCGCGACGCAAAATACCCTCAAGTGAAATGAATGACCGCCACAACATAGCTATCTCCAACCTTGCCCAAGTAGTGATTCACACGGTACCATTGACTCGGAATACTTCATTGTTTTTTTCTTCAAGTCTAATGCACCAAAAGATGTCATACCAACAATTTCAAAAGGACCACTGCACTTAGATTTTAGCTTCCTGGGAAACATTCTGAACCTTGAGTTGAACAACAATACAAGATCGCCCACCTTAAACTCTTTCCTTGTACAAGGACGAACTCGCATAAGCATGGTATCGGAACTCATCCAATTCATTCAAATGTGCAACCCTCAAGTTAGCGGTTACATCCTAATTAAGATTCAACTTCTTTAGAGCCCACATTGTCTTGTGCTTTAGTTCCACCGGAAGATGACAAGCTTTTCCGAACACCAACCGCTATGGAGATATTCCGATAGGTGTTTTGTAAATCGTCCGATAAGCCCATAATGCATCATCAAGCTTCTTGGACCAATCCGTGCGATTAGCATTCACCGCTTTAGACAAGATACTCTTTATCTCCCGATTAGAGACTTCCACCTTCCCACTAGTTTGTGGGTGATAGGGAGTCGTGACTTTGTGAGTAACACCATACTTGCTAAGTAAAGTTTCAAAAGCCTTGTTGCAAAAGTGTGACCCCCCATCACTTATAATTACACGTGGAGTACCAAACCTTGCAAAAATATTCTTCTTCAAGATAGCCACTACACTTCTCGCCTCATTGTTGGGTAAAGCGACGGCCTCAACCCATTTGGAGACATAATCCACAGCGATCAAGATGTAGGTATTTCCACAAGCACTAACAAAAGGGCCCATGAAGTCAATGCCCTACACATCGAAAATATCAATCTAAAAAATGGTTGTTAGAGGAATTTCATTTTTCTTTGAGATTCCACCGTCCCATTGACATTCATCACATCTTTTCACTAACTAACTTGCATCCTTGTAAGAGTGGGCCAATAGGAACAACAACTAAGCACTTTGCCGCCGTTCTTGCTCCACCATTATGACCACCATATGACGAAGAATGACAATCCCCAAGAATATCACCTTCCTCTTTTTTCAGTACACATCTTCTAATCACCCCATCCTTACAAATCTGAAAGAGGTATTATTCATACCAATAATAATCTTGACAATCCCTTTTGAGCTTCTTCCTTTGGCTTGAAGACAACTCATCCGGAATGACTCCACACACAAGAAAATTTGCTAAGTCCGCGAACCATGGAACCTCTTTCATTGAAATTTCCAAAAGTTGCTCGTTGGGGAAGGAGTCATTGATTTCAAGGCTATCATGCGGCCTCCCCTCCTCCTCCAAACGAGACAAGTGGTCTGCCACTTGGTTTTCACTACCTTTCCTATCTTGGATGTCAATATCAAATTCTTGTAACAAGAGCACCCATATCATCAACCGAGATTTGGAGTCCTTTTTGCTCATAAGATAACAAAGAGTCGGATGATCCGTGTGGACAATAACTTTTGCACCCATCAAGTACGGCCGGAACTTCTCAATTGCGAAACAATAGCAAGGAGCTTTTTCTCCATAACAGTATAGTTGAGTTGGCCACTATTCATGGTCTTTCTAGAATAGTAGGCCGAATGAAAAATCTTGTTGATACGTTGCCCCAAAAAAACCCCAACCATTGTATCAATTGCATCACACATGAGTTCAAAAGGCACACTCCAATTTGGAGTGGTGATGATGGGAGTAGTTGTCAACTTGAGCTTCAAAAATTCAAAAGGTCTCATGCAATCATCATTGCACTTAAACTTGGCATCCTTCTCAAGAATCTTGCACAACAGATTCTCCACCTTATAAATCGTTGATAAAGCGCCAGTAAAACCCCACATGGCCTAAGAGAATCAGCACACCCTTCACCGAAGTTAGGGGTGGAAGCTTAGAAATTACCTCAATCTTTGCCTTTTCAATTTCAATTCCATTCCTTGAGATTTTATGGCCAAGGACAATACCTTGTTCGACCATGAAATGTTATTTCTCCCAATTGAGCACCAAATTGGTTTATTTACATCTAGCCAACACTTTGTCCAAATTTTCAAGACAATCATCAAAATAATCTCCAACCACTGAGAACTCATCCATGAAAACTTCAAAGTAGTCTTCCACCATGTCCGTGAAAATAGCCATCATACACCTTTGAAAAGTCATTAGTGCATTGCACAAACCAAATGGCATTCGCTTGAAAGCAAAAGTACTATAGGGACATGTAAAGGTTGTTTTCTCTTGATCTTCCAGAGCTATGAGAATTTGTTTGTAGCCTGAGTACCTATCAAGAAAGCAATAGAAAGCACGGCAGGCCAATCTATCGAGCATTTGATCTAAGAAAGGAAGTGGAAAGTGACCCTTCTTTATGACTTTGTTGAGCTTGTGATAGTATATACAAACCCTCCAACCGGTCACTGTTCTTGTAGGAATCAATTCAATTTTGTCATTGGTGACGACTGTCATGCCCCCTTCTTTGGGACACATTGAATCGGAGAAGTCCATGAACTATCAGGATGGGTAGACAACCCCGACATCTAACCACTTGATAATCTCCTTCTTGACAACTTCTTGCATAGGCTAATTGAGTCTCCTTTCATGTTCAATAGATGGTTTAGCTCCATCCTCTAACTTGATCTTATGCATGCAAAATGTGGGGCTTATCCATCAAGGTCCACCCAGTAGCCTTCTTCCTCTTTTGTAGCACTGCCAATTTAGAATCTACCTGCACGTTAGTCAAACAAGAGGAAAGAATAACCAGTAGAGTAGAAGAAGGGCCAAGAAATTCATACCGAAGATGTGGAGGCAATGGCTTCAACTCCAAGATAGGTGGTTCTTCAATAGAAGGCTTTGCAAGAGGAGTCTTCCTATTTTCAAGATCCAAGGACAATTTTCGGGGTGCATAGTTGTACGACTCCATTCCTTGCAAAGAGTTCATACATTCCATGAAGCCATCATTCTCGTCAACATCAAAGTTGGGCAAAATAGCCTCTAACATATCACCAACATTTATTGTAGCACTTGTTTCATCAATAATAACATCGGTCACCAAATCGACAAAAGAACACACCTCATTGCTATTTGGTTGCTGCATGGATTATACACATGGAATACGACTCTTTGATCACCAACCCGGAAAGTGAGTTCTCCGGCTTCAACATCACAAAGAGCCATACCCGTAGCAAGGAAAGGTCTCCCAAGAATAATTGGAACTTCATAATCAACCTCACAATCTTGAATGACAAAATCCGCCAAAAGAATGAATTTATCAATCCAGACCAAAACATCTTCAATCACACCTGACGGCCTTTTCATTGTACGATCGGCCATTTGTAATCTCATAATAGTGGGTCTTGGTTTCCCAATTCCCAAAGTCTTGAAAACTTAATAGAGCATTAAATTTATACTTGCCCCAAGATCACAAAGAGCTTTATCGATCTCGTCACTTCCAATTGTACAAGGAATCATGAAAGCATAGGGATTCTCCAACTTAGGAGCCATTGAATGCACAATTGCACTCACTTGATGAGTGACTTTGATGTTCTCAAAATTCATTGACCGCTTCTTTGTCACAAGATCCTTCATAAACCTTGCATAACCGGGCATTCATTTTGCTTAGAAAGTCTTTGAGAGTATGGAGGTGGAGGCTTAGGCAATGCTGCCTTAGCCTTTTGCATACCAGCTCCGGTTTGTCAATAATGTGTTCCCTAGATGGGATCACCTCCTCTTGAATCTCTTCCATACTATCATCAATATCAATCCGAGCTTCCTCATTAGGTTGAACAACATTGTTCAGTATCTCTTCTTCTTGCATCACTTGCTCGTCATCAACAAGTCGCCTTCCACTTGAGGTAGATTCATTCTCGCCTCTTCCAATTCTTGTGATAACTGCCATGGCATGCCCCGTATTATTACTACCCTTTGGGTTTACCACCGTGTAACTTGGTAGTGCCCCCTTATGACAAGAATTTAGAGCTTGAGAGATTTGTCCCATTTGAACTTCTATATTGTGGATTGATGCATTGTGAGAGGCAATTTGCGCATCCAAATCTGCATTCTTTTCCATTATTTGCCTGAAAATACTTTCAATATGTCCTATCTCATTGTTTGAAGAACCCGAACCATGGGAAGGATAAGGAGGTGGGTTTCTCGGTTGTTGGTACATCGGGAGCCTTTAAAAATCTGACCCCGGGTTGCCTTGATTGTTACTGGATCCACCTTGATTGTTGCCTCCCCAATTTCCTTGGTTGTTTCCACTACAATTTCCTTGATTGTTGTTGTTATGCCAATTCCATTGATTTTTAGAATTCCAAATGCCATGATTCCTTTGTGGTCGCTATTGTTGTTGGTTTAGGTCTTGGAAGTTGTTTCTTTGCCCTTGAAAATTGTTCACATATTGCACTTCCTCCTCTTGTTCATTATAAGAATCATCTTTCTCAAAACCATCATCATCTTGCACATATTTCTCCACTCGAGTTTGCACTTGTGGACCCTTGGTCCTCCTTTGGTTCACCATCATTAGCGTTGACTTCCTTAGGAGCTTGCACTTGATTTAGTTGGGCCTTTGCTAGTTGCGTCATGGTAGTGGTCAATTCGGCAATGGCTCGCCCATGGTCTTGCAATTATTTGTGAAGGTGGATTATATTCGGATCACCTTGTGGAACATTGGCCCAGGATTGCCAAGCCGACGACGTTTCTGCCATCTCATCAAAGATTTCACATGCCTCCGCATAAGGCGTAGTCATAAAGTTTCACCGGCTAGTTAACTCACTACATATCGGTTGGTTGTGTTAATCCCACGATAGAAGGTTTATTGAATCATGTTTTCCGTCAGATCGTTGTTGAGACATTCCTTAACCATTATTCTATAGCGCTCCGATATTTCGTGTAGTGGTTCATTAGGCTCTTGCTTGAATGTCGAGATCTCATCTCGAAGTATAGCCATGTTCCCGGAAGAGAAAAACTTAGCAATGAACTTTTCCGCCAACTCATCCCAAGTGTGAATTGAATGGTTCGGCAATCGTTCCAACCAATCTAAAGATTTTCCCCGTAGAGAGAAGGGAAAAAGCTTAGCCTCAATGCATCCTCGGAAACATTAGTTTGCTTGCTCCTCCAACATATATCCACATAGTCTTTCAAATGTTTGTAAGCATTTTGAGTTGGAGCATCGGTAAAGAAACCCCGTTGCTCAAGCAAAGTGAGCATAACATTGGTTATTTGTAAGTTGCCCGCCTAATACGGGGAGGGACTATTGCATTAGCATAACCTTCATTGGGCAATATCCGGTGTGGAGCCGCTCATGCTGGAGGTGGGGCTGGCGAGCACGTTGTCATGAGGTACTCGGCCTCTCCGATTGGCGTGAGGCTCAAGAGGTACCTCTTCTAATTTCTCCTCCTCGCCGTCCAATTCTCCCAAGGGCAAATTTCTGAGATCATTGTTCACCATGTTTATACCCATAATTTCTCACACAAGTTAGTAAAACGGAAGGGAAAGAAGATATTCAAAAAACAAACTCAAATATATAGTTAACACTGTTTTAACACCCCAGCAACGGCGCCAAAAATTGATCCACGTCCAATTCGCACTCTATAGTGAGTGGAAACAATTGTTGGAAGAATAGTACCCAACAAAAGTCGGGGTTGATTTTCACATGGAGTTTAATATGGGTGTTAGGGGTTCACACTTGATGAGAGCAAATGGAACAACTAAATTGCACTTCCAAACAAAAGGTTTTGAATTCTACTTCTAATTTACCTCTAACAATTATAAGCTAAAGAGAAGAAACTAGAAAGCAGATGATTATTTTTGTTGTTTTTACGATTGGTTAAAAAGCCTAGGGATGTGACCTTGACCTAGGTGTTCGCCTGATGGGTTAAATATGTTAACTCTTATTTTATTGATCGGGGTGAATTATAGCTCTCAACTCTAAGTTACCCACTCAGTATCTCTCGGTCATAGAGTGATTTTGCCCAATTTGGCTTTCTCAAGCCCAAATGGGTATCAAGATATGTTGATATGAGATCAAGTTTGGTTCTCAATATCTCTTGTTTAAACTCTTTAATTAGGCTAATCAAACCCTTAATTAGCCTAATTTTTTGTTAGTCAAGTTATTCTAGATTGGGTCCCTCTCTCTCAAGTAAAGACCAAGTCAAAAAGGCTTGAATCAATGTTTGCAACCATTAATTCCAAATTTAAATCATAAAATAAGGCTAAATAATCAACACCCAATCATAAAAAAAATATTAAATTAGATATCCATAACGTTTACACACCAGGGTTGGGTCACAACCCTAGTAAGAGTCTAGCTACTCATAGTGAAAAATGAAGAAAACAAAGATGAAATACTAATTAAACTCATAATCTAAGATTAAAATGATAAAATAAGATGTTTAAAAACCAAAATAGTCACAAACTTCCTAAATAGTAAAATACAATGACTACGGCAGCTAAAACTTCAAAACTTGACCTAAAAATATGATTATCATCTATTTATAGTGGCCCAAAACTTGCTGACAAAAATGCCCCTCGGGTTGTTCTGCGGCCGCACAATTCCATGTGCGGTCCGCAGATTGCTTCAGCTTGCAGGGACTAGGATTTTGCAGCTGCATAATTTGATCTGCAGCTGCAATGCATCTTCTGCGGCCGCACTTCAGGCAAGGCTTCAAGTCTTGGTCATTTTCACACTCTCTGAACTTTGAATTTGTTGTCAGTGCAGACCTGGTTCTGCGGCCGCACAATTCATGTGCAGTCCGCACATCTCGCACATCAGCTTAAAGTCTGCTAGGCTTCTCCACTTATTCTGCAGCCGCAGAGGGAATTCTGCAGTCTGCACTTTCTTCTACAGCCGCGAAAATACCTCTGGGGACCACACTTCTTATGTCTTGCGCCCCTTCTTGCCTTGTGAGTCAGAATACTCCTTTTTGAGTTAGATTTTATCATGGGAGCCAAAATTTCCATCATTCCTGCAATTTCCACACTTTCATTAGTGTTGTGAACATAAATCAACACTTTTGGAATGAAACAGAAGCAAAAAGGTGCTAATAAGTGGTCAAACACTTATCACAAGTCGCATAATCACAAACAAGCATAGAAGAGGCAATAAATAGGGGAACAGGGCTACAATACACAAAACGACCGGTCTGGTCATTACATTCCACAACCTCCAAAAATCAATAAGGTGAAATATAGCATACAACCATCAAATTTCTTGTTCGAGTTAATCTTGATGTTCTCTTCCTCGGTCATAACTAAGCCACCAACATACAGCTAAGCAGACACTGCAATGGCACATAACCACGTGACCCAATCATTGATGGTAAGCTCTTCCATTTAGCTTTAAGCCACCATCGAAAAATCTAAGGACCCACAATGACTTCTCCTCCTAGCTACCATGATCTCACACCGTTACTGAGCTAAATTTCTCGCAAGCTCTTTTTGCAATAATCATAACACACAACGAATTGTCAACCCCAAATGCACACTCAACCTCCTGACAGTCGCACCATCTTCTTCAAGTGATCAAAGCCCACATTGTAGTACATGCTTCATGTTGGATAGAAAGCAGAACTCTTCATAGGAACTTTATCATAAATCATGCAATCCTTAGCCTTCTCACAGAAGTTAGCCCACCTATGTAACCTCATATCGACATCCCCCAATGACATTGCCATAGTTACATCCATTATGAAATCAATTAATCTCCCCTGGGTCCACACTCATCCGCCAGCCGTAAGAATCCATTCATTTCGTTAACATCAACCGGAAGTCCAACAATATGTTTAAAACTCAAAGGCATATTGCATCCCAAAACTATAATCAAGTGTTCACATTTTCCTACATTCCAATCAAGCCCTTCTCGCCATATTCAAACTTCCTAGTATAGAAGCCACCTCAAGGATCATCTCCCTCGAACCATCAACAATGAAACACCAATTTGATTATGAAATCGCAACACGCCGTCATCTCTGATAACCGATTCTTAGGTGCCACTTCACAACACCATCCCCCCAAAGGCAACAAATGGAGACCATCATAATGACAAGCCTTAATGCGTTCAAACAAGGACGACAATATCACAGCACAAACAAGAATTCCACCAAGTCCGGAGATATCCAGTCTTGCTACTCCGTCAACTAAAGCCTGAACATCCATATTCCAATTGCCTCTCCTCTGCTGGAATTAAATGCCGAATGTCCCAATCATGAACCGAATAATCCTCCTCCCGGATCCTCCACTGTCGCTACACATGAACAAACACCCCTACCATTCACACTAACACTGCGTGATAATAATGCGAGAAACATCACAATACACTGTGTAATCCTCAAAACCATGGGCAACACTAACACTAGGCTGAAACAACAAAACACCCTCCACAAGGCGACGATAATAGTCTGCCTACATACGCAGGGAAAAACATCCTGCACCACACCTGTAGCATCTCCACAACTCATTGGCGCCCAACTAAGAATGCTCGAATTCACGTACGAATAAGTAGGAAGGAACTGAAGACATGAGCTTTAACAAAATCAAATCGCACGACAAGGAATCAAGAAAGGGAAGTTCTCCTAACAACCTGGTAGCCTCTCGAAGACAAGAACAGACGTCTTTGTACCGATCCGCAAGACTCTACTAGACTTGACCATGACTTATGAGACCTAAGTGAATCTAGAGCCCTGATACCAAACTATCACGACCCAAAACCCACCGTAGGTCGTGATGGTAACCAATGCTACCGTTAGACAAGCCAACAATTAAATCAATACGTCATTAAGAATTACAAAATGCCTTTCAAAACAATTAATGAAATAGAGAGTGAAAATCATTCGTTTTCATAAATAACAAAAAAAGTATAGATGTTATTATCTTAAATATTTGAATGTGGCCGAAATATAAACCTGGAATCATAATAGAATACAACCATGAGCCAGATCTAAATCCCTAAAACCCGGTGTCACGATTGCATGAGCATCTATTAGAATACACAATACAACTACAACAACTGTCTGAAATAGAAAATAGATAAAATACAATAAATAGATAAGACGGGGACTCTATGTGTTGCGGATTGTAACATAGAGAGCAGCTCACCATAAAGTCTCCTCAGCAACTGCGCCTACGTGCCCAGATGACCACCAAAAGTACCTATCTCAGTACTAGCACAATTAGTGCAGAAGTGTAGTATGAGTACGTAAATCAACACGTACATAGTAAGCATCTAGCCTAACCCCGAAGAAGTAGTAATGAGGGGTCGACATCGACACTTACTAGTGGTCCAATAAATCAAGTATAATAAAAGTAAACAGATATGAGGCATAGCAAGTAAAACAACAAAACAAATGAATGTGCATAACACGATCCTCGATAGAAGAATAAACACGACGTCATCGATAGTCGGATACTACCTCGAATGGAATACATAAGGGTCAACACCAGATAAAATGTCATATCTCAAGTCAGGAAAACTCATGAGTACACTGACTTCTTATTAAATATTATGCACGATTCAACCGAGGCAAGCAGACCGATCCCATAAAAGTAATGGAATGATTTCATGTCGTGGCGTATGACCCGATCCAATAATAATCATGTACACTACCGAGGATCGACCGACTCGAAACATAGATGTATCTCATAATATTATTGTGGCGTACGACCTGATCCCATAATGGTACCGTTGAGACATCCCGATCGCATAGGAATAGTGAAACTTGATGGGTCACTGGCCCCACTTATGAAAGTATGTGTGAGTTATGAAATTTGAGAAACTTTCAGACAAATATGTATGACGCGGGACAAATCCATAAAAGAAGGTATAAGTTCCACGACTAACCATGTAGCTCGTCAAGTATTTAAGGTTGCAAGGTTCGATACTCTATACAAGTCCAGTCTCTGGCTATATATGATAATTAAAGCATGTAAGCAGGCAAGTATAACTCAAATAATACAATTAAAGCATGGCGTGAGTCTAAGTCTACCCGGACATAATCAGGAATTCTAGCATACGCACGGACACTCATCACCTCATACGTGCATATTTCCTACAGCATGTAGCACATAACAAGTATAACACCTGGGGGATAAATTTCCCCGCACAAGGTTAGACTGGAGACTTACCTCACTCCGAAATCCCAAATCCGATAACCGGCTCCAACACCTCTCTAACACCTCAAACTAATGCCAAACAATTCGAATAGTCAAAGAACGTGCAAACCAATCAAAATATACTCCAAAAGTCATAATTCAACAACTAAAAAAAATTCCCAACTCCTCACGAAAATTCAACAAAGTCAACCCTCGGGCTTGCACGCCCAAATTCTGAAAATTCTCGAAGATAAGTACTACTCATAATACCACGAACTCAAATATATAATTTATTCCTAATCCCATGTCCAATTTCGTGGTTAACTCAAAAATACCATTTCTAGATTTTCTTCACAAATCCCACAATTCCAAGAATTTTCATGTTAAAAAAATTCATATATAGTCTATGTATCTAACTCACAATAAGTGGGAATAACTTTCCTCGTGATAGATAATGAAAATGGCTCCTCCAAATCACCCAAAAATTACCTTAGCAAGAGAGAAATGAGTTGAAATGAGCAAATTCCCTATTTTAAATTCTTATACACTGCCCAAACGCTCTTCTATGCGATCCCAAAAACACTCTGGCGATCGCGAATGCCAAATCAGTCACGCCAAGAAATTACTCTACGTAAACACGAGGACCTTCTCGCGATCGCTAAGCTTAGCCTGCCAAGCCTACGCGAACGCGAGTCCAGCTCCGCGAACCCGAAAGCCAACACCTGCAGCCTTAGAAATCACATTACGCAATCACGAACCAAGTCATGGGATCGCACGGAACAACCTTTCTATCCCAGGCCAACTCCACTAACAGATCGCATTCGCGACCCTCACCACGCGAACGTGAAGAATAACCTGATCAAGCTCCGCGATCGCAACATCCATTTCGCGATCGCGAAGAACAAAGTCTTGATCAGTCCATATAAACCTTAGCGATCATGACACTGCGTCTGCGATCCCGATGCATACCAAACACACCAGAAACCAGCAGTTGTAGAGAATTGGCCCGAAACCACCCCGAAACACACCCGAGACCCCGGACCCTGTCTAATCATACCAATAAATCCTAATACCCTATTCAAACTTATCCAAAGGCTTGAAATGCCACAAATAATATAAAATCATGAATCAACGATCAAAATTCTTCTTTTATCTTTCAAACCTTCAAACTTCACCGAACGCGTTCGAATCACACTTAGACATACTGGGTCACAACCAAACTTCACGCACAAGTTTCAATAAACTAAATGAACCTATCCAAGGCCCCAAAACACCGCCCAGAGTCTGATAATACCAAAGTCCACTCTAAGTCAAACTTAGCAAATTTCAAAACTCTCAAAATACAAACTTTCGATATTAAGCGCTGAAACGCTCCTAGACTATTCGATACTCAACTCAAACTTATGAACACGTCGAAATCACCTTACGAACCTATGCAAACCTTCAACTTCCGATTCTAAAGTCATTTACTCAAAAGTCAAACCTTGGTCAACTCTTCGAACTTAATGCTTCCGAATTGAGAGCTATTATTCCAAATCAACTCCGAACTTCTAGAAAATCAAAACCAACTACACTTTCAAGTTGTAATACAATAAGTGAAGCTACTTAAGGTCTCAAACCGTCGAATAACATGATAGAGCTCAAAATGACCGATCGGATCATTACGATGGACAACTTATCACTTAACAACACAATAGCAAAACAGAATTAAGGAATTACTACCTATGACTAATAAGAATTTTTTAACTGGTACAATTAATGGCAGGAGCTATTGTGTGTCAACGAGTAATAAAAGATATGCTAAGATCTTGGAAAAATGACAATAAAGACAAGACTTTACATGTCCTGATCATTCTTTAGGAAAAGCTCGATTATACCAATTTATTAATGTAAGTCGATATTGTTCTTTCCTTTTTTTCCTTTTTATTTTTGGTCTTTATATCCTTTTTTATTTTGTTTTGGTGCTGTTTCATATTTGAGTAGAATATTTTACAACTATGAATAGAAAATATATACTTGTGTATAAAAGTCTTAGGTTTTTTCTTTTTTCAAATTATGTGAAGTTGTCTTGATCAATCCACATTGATCGATTTCCTTTGCTCTTGAAATACTCTTATCACTGGCATGTCTTTGCTCTTTGTATGTGATCTTCTGGAGTAGCTATTAGTCATTTGTTAGGCCATTGAGAAAATAAAGAACCTTCAGTGATGTTAATGTTGAACCATGTTTGGCAGATATCTACTTTCCACAATTTTATATCCTCTTCGGTACTCTCAACTATTTTCAGCATTCTTCTTCACTGGCAAGTATGTCATTCATATTATTTGTCATTTATATGCAGTATCTTATTCTTTTTACTGTGTTTTTGTATTTTATTTCTACATCTGTGGACAAATTGTTGTTCGACATCTGGTCTTATAAATTATCAAATACTTAGTTGTACATTAAGTTGTATAAGCAAGGACATCAACAAAACCATCAGATAAAAAGTGTACATTAAGTTGATTACAACATTTCTCTTAGCTCATTTCCTGTTGTGTTTGCTGAAAATATTCTTTTTCTTTTTCTACTAGAGTCTAATATGTATCTTGATATTCTACATATGTCACTCTAAGCTTCACCGTGCAGCGGCAAATTATGTAACAAAAACTATTATATGTATCTTCATACTCACATTTTGAAGGAATTCGAACGAGGTTAAAGGAGAAAAGTACTTTAGGTTGGCTCTTGACCTCTTGGTTTAGTTGGGAATTTGTATGGGAAGAAATAGTAATAGGGCAGACCTAGTCAATGTAAAAGTTTGACTTTGAAATTCTGGGGTCAAAGTTGATTACATTGGTTAGTTAAATGTGATAAGCTATTGGAATATTTCAACAAATAAGATTTGTCAATAAAGACCTCTCAATCATATTAAAGTTACTTTTGGGTGATTAATTGTTGCCCAAGCGCTTGAGAAACATTAAGTCCCTCTTTCATCCTTTAGTTTTCTTTTGTCTTATTGTTTCTTTCCCTCGCTTTATTTGGGTTTCAGGAGCATTGCGGCAGGCCGCAAATGCGGAAGTTGTGGCACACAAGCACTACCATAGAAGCGGGCGAGGGACTGCAGATGCGGGAGGTAGGGAGATTAACTGAACTCGCAGAAGCGAGCTTTACTCCACAGTAGTGGAGCCGCAGAACCGGTTTTTTGTTGCATATGCGGAAATCTCGGGGCAGATTATTTATTTCAAAGGGTTTGGTTATTTTTTATTATTAGGAATTTTAGAGCTCGGCTAGAGAAGATTTTTCGAGGGATTTTCGCTACAATTTGAAGGGTAAGTAATCTCTACTTGATTTGATGTTAGATCTTATTTTCTCATAGATTATTACACCTATATTATATGATTTATAGGTAAAATTTGGGGGGTTATGCTATGGTTTTGGAGAGTAAAAAATTAGTGATTTGATGGTCGTTTTGAGGTTGGATTTGGATAAAAAAAATATATATGGACTCGTATTAGAATGGGTGTTCAAAATTTATGAGATTTGTCGGGTTCGGGGGAATGAGTTTGGGTTTGACTTTGTATATTTGTTAAAGATCAAAGCTTTATTGTTTGGGGTTGTTCCTTATGGATTTTGTTGATGTTATATTTTTGGCTAGATTCGAGCCGTTCGGAGTTCGATTTGTGCAAGAAGAGATTCTAGAGTATTGATTGGGCTTGCTTGAGGTAAGTATCTCATCCAAACTTGGTTGAGGGACTAGTTTCCCGACTTATTAGGTTGGCTACGCATTTTGGGTGGCACACATATGAGGGAATAAATTACATGTGCGTGCACTGAGGTATTATCCATATTCGGGGTAGCAATCAGGCTATTATATGCCTTGAATTGATTACTAAGCTTCACGTTATCATGCTTCTTATGTTGTACCCCCTTGTGAGCTAATTGAATCATGTTAGAGATTATTTGTTGGTTTATCTCTTGTTCAAATATGTTAATTGCTATTCTTGTGGCGTAATCACCTGACTTGAATCATGGTAGTACACTTTGCACATGCACACCTTAGTATGCCACTTATATTAGTCCATGAGTATGTAATTTGATATCCATTTTTTAAGTACATGTATTCTTGTATATGCCTTCTGTGTGATATGTACTGGATTGTTAGTACATAAGTGGTCCGTGCGGATCCGAGTTATAATAGCACGTGAGCTGTCTGTGTGGTTGTTATATATGGCAAGTGGGCTATCCATGCAGCGTGTGGATAGGGATCCATCCTCTAGGGTCAGCCTCTCATGTTTCTCTCTTGATGATATAAACGCAGTATGAGGAAAAAGTGATCAATGTTTGGGTTGGTTATTGTATTTCTTCTCTACTTGCAATTTCCTTGGATGTATACATGTTTTATTCGCATATCTTCTCTATATGCTAGATCGGGGATGTATACATACCTTGTTGTGCATATCTTCTCTATATGCTGGATTGATAATTGATACAGGGCTTGGCATATTATCTTTTGTGCACCAAGGTGACTTTATCTATGTTTTGTAATTAGATGGTATTATTGTTCTGTATTTGTGAAATTTATGAACTCAGCAGGTTATTAGAGAGTATCATTGATAATTCTTGCTTCTATTACCTCGCCAAGTTAGTTATGATACTTGTTGAGAATATTGGATAGATTGTACTCATACTAGACTGTGCACTTAGATATGCAGATCCAGGTGTTGGACCGAGCCAAGAGTCGTTTTGATTGTTGTTATGAGTTGCCGAGAGACGAGGTAGAGCTGCATTTCGGCCGCAGTCTTCGGCATCTCTTTTCATTTTAGTGCTATTGTTTTCATTTAGATATTATTTTCATTTTGTAGTCCAGACTTGTACTTCTATTTTAGACCTCATGACTCTATATTATCAGTTCTAAGGGATTTTTATGTATTGACATAGTTATTTATGTTAGTTGGTTTTGAATTTGTTTGATTGCCTAGTTCTGCTATCTTGTTCCATTTTTGTTATGTTTGGCTTGCATAGCAAGTGAATTAGGCACCATCATGACCGGTTGGTTTTGGATCATGAAAAGTTAGTATCAGAGCCCTCGGTTCATAGGTTCTATGGGTCATGAGCAAGTTTAGTAGAGTCTTGCAGATGGGTACAAAGACGTTTGTACTTATCTTTGAGGCTACCGAGCTGCTAGGAAAACTTTTACTTTCATGCATTCTTGTTGTGCGGATTTGTTAATTCCATATTTTGAACCTTAACTCTATTATTCTCTCATAAATGATGAGAACACTTTCAGCCAGATCAGTCAGGCAGGCACTAGTGCCTCAAGTCATGGTTGTGATGGGTCGTGGCCTAGTTAGAGGTCGAGGTGGGGCGCGCGCTACAGCTAGGGCCCTAAATAGAGCAGCAGCTATGGAGATACCAGTTTTCCAGTGAAGGAGCAGGTCCCAGATATTGTTGAGCCGGTGGGACCAACTCAAACACCAGCGATACCTATTGCCATGCCTGGTCTTCAGGAGACTTTGGCCCAGATCTTGAGTGTGTACACAAGCTTGGATCAGAAGGGCATCATACGAGTTGCACTAGCTACCTCTCAGGCTAGGGGAGGAGCCAGACCGCCGCCCGTACACTGGAAATGCTAGCTCAGGGTTATCAAACACTAGCTGTTTTGTCGGTTCACTAATTTTTTTGCTCGGGCTGAGGTAATATCTTTGACTAATGAGGAGAAAAAGAGGTTAGAGCAATTTTAGAGTGACTTATGGACTCCAATGGGGTTGACTTTACTACTTTTCAGCTGATAGGGCCAGCCTACAGATGGTGGCAGACCTGTGAGTCAAGCAGACTGGCAAGCACCGCACCACTCACATGGTATCAATTTTCAGTTCTCTTCTCATAGAAGTTTGTCCCACAGACTCGCGAAGAGGAGCTACGTAGGGAGTTTGAGCATCTATGCTAGGAGGCCATGATTGTGACCCAGTACAAGATGAGATTCACGGAGTTGGCACATCATGTAGTAGTTTTTGTCCCTACTGAGAGGGAGAGGATCAGGAGGTTTATTGATGGCCTCAACTATGGTATAGGATGTGGTATGGCCCGAGAGTCTGAGAAAGATACTAAGTTTGACCAGGTGGTTGAGATTGCTAGACGCTTGGAGCATTTTCACAGGCTTGAGAGAGAGGAGCGGCAGGCAAAAAGGCCTTGTGGTTTGGGTGGTTTTGGTGATGCCTCGTCTGGAGGCTAGTCACATCACAACAGAGGCCTTCCTCTTAGGACCGCTCAGGTAGCTAACTAGATTTCCCATGTTTCATCAGTTAGCCATAGTTTATTCAGTGTTCGCCTAGTTCAGTCATCATTCAGTGCGTTGCCGCCACAGAGTTCTTACCGTGCTCCATCTACTCAGGGTTCCATAAGCAGTTATTCGGGTGATCAAGGTCAGTCGCAAGGTCAACAACCCTATCAGAAGAGGAGTTGTTTCGAGTGTGGAGACTTGAGTTATCTTAAGAAGGATTTCCCCAGACTTTTGAGTTGTGCAACATAATAGAGCACACAACCTATGGTTCCAGCACCAGTAGCCACACCACCCGCACATCCAGCTAGTGGTGGGGCTCAGCCGATTCAAGGTCGCCCTTGAGGGGGAGATTAGTCAGGTGGTAGAGAGGCACGTTGCTATGCATTTCCCACCAGGCCAGAGGCAGTTTCTTCCAACAAGATTGTAGGTTTTGTTTTAGTGTCCCACAGGGATGCCTCATGTTATTTAACCCTGGTTCCACTTATTCTTTGTGTCATCATATTTTGCTCGTTATTTTATATGCCCTGTGATTCTCTTGATATTCATGTTCATGTATCTACATGGGTGGGCCATTCTACTATGGTAAATCGTGTATACTCGTCTTGTGTGGTTAACGTTGGGGGTTATGAGAACAGAGTTGATCTCTTATACTTCAGCATGGTTGATTTGAGGTGATTTTGAGTATGGATTGGCTATCTCTGTACCATGCTTATCTTGATTGCCACACTAAGAACATGACGTTGGCAATGCCGAGGTTACCTAGGTTAGAGAGGATAGGTTTACTTGGTCACACTCCCAGTAAAGTGATTTCATTTTTGAAGGCTTAATGGATGGTTGATAAAGGGTGTTTGGAATACTTGGCCTTCGTAGAGATGTTAGTGCTGGCACTCCAACTGTTGAGTCAGTTTTAGTAGTGAGGGAGTTCTCAGATGTGTTTCTTGTAGACTTGTCTGGTATGCCACCCAACAGGGATAATGATTTTAGTATTGATTTGGTGTAGGGCACTTTGTGCATCTCTAGTCCACCATATCGCATGGCACCAACGGTGTTGAAGGAATTAAAGGAACATTTACAGGGATTGCTTGATAAGGGTTTCATCAGGCCGAGTGTTTTACCTTGATGTGAGTCGGTACTATTTGTGAAGAAGAAAGATGGTTCCATGAGGGTTCCTATCAAGAACAAGTACCCATTATTGCATATTGATGATTTATTTCACCAGCTTGAGGGTGCTAGGGCATTCTCGAAGATTGACTTGAGATCGGGGTAACGTCGGTTGAAGATCGTACCGTTAGATATTCCTAAGATGACTTTCACGACCCGTTATAGGCATTATGATTTCTTGGTAATGCCTTTTGGGTTGACCAATGCTCCAGAAGCTTTTATGCACTTGATTAATAGCGTGTTTCATCCTTATCTGGATTTTTTCGTTATTGTGTTCATTGATGATATATTGGTGTATTCACGCAGCTGGGAGGATCATGAGCAGCACTTGAGGATTGTGCTTCAAACTTTGAGGGAGAAGAAGCTACTGTGATAAATTCTCCAAGTGCGAGTTCTAGTTAGACTCGCTGGTATTCTTGGGCCTCAGGTGTCCATTAAGGAGATTAAGGTGGATCCAAAGAAGATTGAGGCAGTTCAGAGTTGGCTCAGACCTTCTAGCGCTATAGAGATCCAGAGTTTCCTTGGGTTGGCCGGGTATTACCGCCACTTTGTGGAGGGGTTTTTATCTATATCAACCTCATTGACTAAGTTGACTCAGAAGGGCGCCCCATTCAGGTAGTCTGACGAGTGTGAGAAGAGCTTTCAGAAGCTCAAATCTGCCTTGATTATAACTCCAGTTCCTGTTTTGCCTTGGGGGCCGGGTTCATATACAGTCTATTGTGATATCCCATGGTTTGGTATTGGGTGTGTGTTGATACAGGATGGTAGGGTGATTTCTTATTTTTCACGTCAGTTGAAGCCCCATGAGAAGAACTACCCAGCGCATGATTTGGAGTTGGCAGCTATTGTACACACGCTCAAGATTTGAAGGCGTTATATTTACGTCATGTCTCGTGAGGTATTTACGGATCTCCGGAGTCTTCAACATCTATTCAAGTAGAAGGATCTGAACTTGACACAATGGGGGTGGCTAAAGCAATTGAAAGACTATGATATCACATTCTTTATCATCCGGGGAGGCCAATGCGGTGACAAACACCTTGTGTAGGAAGACAGGGAGAATGGAGAGTTTTGCTTCCGTCCTAATTGGGGAGAGACTGTTAGCTTTGGATGTTCAGGCCTTGGCCAACAGGTTCGCGAGGTTGAACAGTTTGGAGGCTAGTAGGAGTCTTTCTTGTGTTGTATCACTGTCGCCTTTATTTGAACGCTTCAAGGCGCATAAGTATGGTGATCTCTCTTGCTTTTCCTTAAGGACACGGTGCTTCATGATGATGCTAAGGAGGTTACTACTGATGATGATGGGGTATTGAGGCCTCAGGGTAAGATCTGTGTTCCTAATTTGGATGGATTGAGGGAGTTGATATTGGAGGAGGCTCATAGTTCACGGTATTCCATTCACCCATTTGCTACGAATAGGTATTATGATTTAAAGCAGCATTACTGGCGGAGGAGGATGAAGAAGGATATTGTTGAGCATGTAGCGCGGTGTGTAAACTGTCAGTAGGATAAGTATGAGCTTCATAGACCTGGTGGTTTGATCCAGAGGCTAGATATACCGGAGTTGAAGTGGGAGCATATTACTATGAATATTGTGGTTGGGCTACCACGGATCTTGAGGAGATTTGATGCAGTGTGGGTCACTGTGGACAGACTAACCAAGTCTGCATACTTCATCCTAGTCATGACTACTTACACCTAAGAGCAGCTGGCTCGGATTTATCTTAGAGAGATTGTTCGCCTTCATGGTGTGCATGTGTCTATTACCTAGGATCGAGGCACTTAGTTTAAATCGCATTTTTAGAGAGCAATGCAACATGAGCTGGGAACACAGGTCAAGCTAAGTATGGCATTTCATCCCTAGACGGATGGGAAGTCTGAGCATACTATTTAGATTTTGGAGGACATGTTGCGAGCATGTGTCATTGATTTCATGGGACAGTAGGATCAGTTTCTATCTTTAGCAGAGTTCGCCTACAACAATAGCTATCAGTCGAGTATCTGAATGGCTCAGTATGAGGCCTTATATGAGAGACAGTGTCGTTCTCTAGTTTGTTGGTTTGAACCTGGAGAGGCTAGATTGTTGGGCATTGATTTGGTTTATAATGCTTTGGAGAAGGTGAAATTGATTCAATAGCAGCTTCGTACAACACAGTCCAAGCAAAAGATTTATGCTGATAGGAAGGCTCGTGATGTGGTATACATGGTTGGTGAGAAGGTCATACTCAGAGTTTTGCCCATGAAGGGTGTAAAGACGTTCGGGAAGAAAGGCAAAATGAGCCCTCAATATATTGGTCCTTTTGAGGTGTTAGAGAGAGTTGGGGAGGTGGCCTACAAATTTGCCTTGCCACCTAGTATATCGGAGTTCATCCAGTGCTTCATATTCCCATGCTTTGGAAGTACGATAAGGATCCGTCACATGTATTAGACTTCAGCACAGTGCAGTTGGATAAGGATTTGACTTATGATGTGGAGCCGATGGCTAGTTAGGAGCGGCAGGTTTAAAAGTTTAGATCGAAGAATATAATATCAGTGAAGGTTCATTCGGACAGCCGGTCGAGAAGGCTTGTTGGAAGACCGAGCAGGAGATGCAAAGCACATATCCTCATCTTTTTAATACCCTAGGTATGATTCGAGACTCGTTCGAGGGCGAACATTTGTTTAAGAGGGGGAGAAAGTAACGATCTGGTCAGTCGTTTTGTGTGTTTTAGAATTGTTTCCCCTATTTGATGCATTACTTTTGTGTATTTGTTGTTATGTGACTTGCGAGGATGTTTGGTTTGGTTCCGAGGAAGTTTTGGATTGAATTGGTACAATTAGTTCCATGGTTGGAGGCTTAAGTTGTGAGGGTTGACCATAGTTTGACTTCTATGTAGACGACCCCCAAAGTAGTATTTTGATAGCTCCAATAAGTTTGTATAGTGATTTTGGACTTACGCGTATGTCCGAATTTGGATTTGGAGGTTCCTAAGTTAACTTGGCTCTAATTGTTGAAAGTTGGAAAGTTGAATATTTGGAAGGTTCATAGGTTTGATTAGGAGTTGACTTCATTGTTATCAGGTTTGGATTTTGATTTTGGGAGTTGGAATAGGTTGGTTTTGTCATTTGGTACTTGTGCGCAAAATTTGAGGTTATTACGAGTTGAATTGAAGTGGTTCGACATGAGTTTTGGTAAGTTGGAAGTTGATTAGTTTTTTAGGCTTGAATTGAGGCGCGATTCATGGTTTTGATATTATTTTATGTGACTTGAGGCCTCGAGTAAGGCCGTGTTATGTTTTTGGGACTATTTGGTGTGTTTGGACGGGGTTCCCGGGGGATCGGGTGCATTTCGAATGAGATTTAGATCATTTCCATATTGTTTGGCAGTTCTAGTCTAATATTTTAGCACCTATGATGGATTGGGCACAACTGCAAGCCCGCAGAAGCGAACTTGGGACCGCAGAAGTGAAGTTGGGCTGGAGGAGCCAGCAACCTCATATGCGGAAGTGGTGGCGCAGAAGCAATGCCGCTTCTGTGATGTTGGATGTGCAGAAGCACTACTGCAAAAACGGCTGAGGGAACGCAGATGCGGGAAGTCAGGAGATTAAGTGAACTTGCAGAAGTGGAGACGCATAACCGGTGTTTTGTCCGCAAATGCGAAAATAGCTAGGCAAATTATTTATTTCAAAGGGTTTGCTTAATTTTCATTATTGGAAGATTTGGAGCTCGGCTAGAGGCGATATTTGGAGGGATTTTCACTACAATTTGAAGGGTAAGTAATCTCTTCTTAATTTTGATGGTAGATCTTGTTTCCCTATGGATTATTTCAAGTAGATTATGGGATATAAAGATGACATTTGGGG
>MCJB01034594.1:28789-92417 GCA_002018475.1 Nicotiana obtusifolia | reverse complement strand
GGGGGTGTGTTATGGTTTCAGAGAGTGAAAAATTGGTGATTTGGGGGTCAATTTGAGGTTGGATTTAGAAGAAAAAATATATCTGGACTCGTATTGGAATAGATGTTCGGAATTTGTGAAATTTGTCTGGTTCGGGGGGGATTTGCCACTTGCATCACTCCACCCAGACAATAAATACAATAGCCACCTGTATCACACCACCGGGCAAATATATCACAGTAGCCACCCTGGCCGGACAATATATCAATATCCACCAGTATCACTCCGCACAATTAATAACAGTGAGATGCAACCCTTGTACTCCCCGTAGCAACAATCAATTCACCCAACATATCTACATGTTCCAAAATAATAACAACGTGACATATCAACTCGTACCACTCGTGCCCATAGGCCACAATATTTCAAAAACATCAATATCAATGTCACCGCAACAAATAGCCCACAGCTCAACCACAATGTGAACAAGAATCTCAATAACAACATAATCGAATGGCAAATAACTCAACAATGAAGGATACTCCATAAAACAACAACTTCAGCTAAAACAGATTAATAGCTCTCAATATCATCAACTTCAATTACTTGCCTAAGAATAAACTTGACAATGAAAGATATAACATGTAATAGTAACTTCAATTAAGACAAATAAGAGTAAATTCGACAATAGAAGATAGAACACAAAATAATGACCACAATTTAAGCATATAGAATTCAACAACGAAAGATATAACAAGTAATAACAGCTTCTAATTAAATGTATAAAAGTATTCTAAGAGTCTAAACCGGTCAATTTTCCACATATAAGTCTGGGTACACACTCATCACCTTATTACACGTCTTTCAAATAATTCAAATAGTGCAATTAGACCAAATCCTACGAAGTATTTTTTCCCACAAAAAATTAGGCAAAATACTTACTTTAAAGAAGCTAAATCAATACACTAAGAAGCCCTTCTCGTATGAGACATCCTCTGGACGGTTCGAATCTAGTCAAAATAACTTAATATCATAAATAAAAGCCATAAAAAAGAATTCCGAATAATGAAGCTTCGATCTTTAATGAAAATCAAAAATTCAATCCAAAAAGTCAACCATAGGCCCACACCTCGAAACCCAACAATATTAAATAAAATATCCAAACATTCAATCCGAAACGAGTCCAACCATACTAAAATCATCCAATTCCAACCCCTAATCGGCCTCCAAATCATCAATTTATGTTTTACAAAAGTTTTTACAAAAATTCTCAATTCCTCCAATTCAAATCACTAATTAAATAATAAAAATAAAGATGGAATCATGAATAATGGACAAATCCGAGTCAAAAACACTTACCTGATCCAAATTATGAAAATTCCCTGAAAAATTTCCCAAAACCAAGCTCTCTAACTCAAAAAAGTGATAAAATAACAAAAGCCCTCGAAATAGAGTACTAGATAGTTTGCCCAGGTATTACACACCGCGATCGCGGAAATATCCATGCGATCCCGAAGAACAAATGATGGTCAACTGCATAGCTCCTCTTCGCGAACGCAATATGTTAGATGCGAACGTGGAAACCACTTACCCAGCAACATCGCGAACGCAATCGTTCTCTCGCGAATATGGAGAACAAGTTCTTGATGCCCCCTTCCAGCTTTCCTTATACGTATTCGCGGTATCCACTTCGCGATCACGAAGGCCACAGCTCTCAACCTTCACTAACGCGATGCACAAAAATTTCTTTCACAACATTACCCTAAGCGAATGCGACTCCATAGTCGCGATCGCGATGAAGAAAACCAAATAGCAGAACCAGTAGTTCAAAACATGAGAAAATGGCTCGTAGCCCATCTGAAACACATCTGAGGCCCCCGGGACCCCATCCAAACACACCAACTAATCCGAAAACATGACGCAGACCTATTCGAGATCTCAAATCATAAAAAAAAAAAAAAAAAAAAAAACTATGACTCACACCTCAATTTGAGCCTATGAACTATTGAACATATCCATATTCAAAACTAACGACGAACAAGCTTGAACACATGGGGATAACCTGAAATTTTGTACACAAGTCACAAATGACACAATGGACCTAATCCAACTCCCAGAACCAAAAAGGGGAACCCGATATCTATAAAGTCAACTCTCGGTCAAACTTCTCAACCTTCCAAACCTTCAAGTTTTCAGCTTTTGCCAAAACGCACCAAACCAACCTACAGACCTCAAAATCCAAATGCGGATATACTCCTAAGTCCAAAATCACCATATAAAGCTATTGGAATCATCAAAATACCATTCTAGATTTGTCTACATAAAATTCAAACCCCGGTTAGATCTTACGACATAAGCTTCTAAAGTAGGAATCATTCTTCTAAATAAATCCTGAAGAGCTCAAAAACCAAAACCGACCAAACGCGCAAGTCAAAATGCATAATACGAAGCTACTCGAGACCATTAACCACTGAATGAAATGCTAAAGCTCAAAATGACCAGTCGAGTTGTTATATTCTCCCGCTCTTAAACAAACGCGTTTATCATCGAACGTGCTAAGAACCAATCTAAAGTCATCAAATCACTACATGAACTCACCATACACATACTCATGGGTGATCCCACGTCACCCAATCCACATAAGCCCGACAACACCATCTCAACTAAAGATTATCGCTTCAACCTTAACCAATAAACCCAAATCAAAATTTCAACCTCCAAGCATACCCCAAAGTCCAGATTCCGACATATAAACCCTGCATCATCCCCCACCAACTACAACAAACCATAAGTATGCTCGCACGGTATAACCACATAATGCAATACGTCACCCATGTGCCCATAGCAACAACTCAAACCACAATGGCTGCCCATAATTAAATCCAGCACCAGTAAATAAACTCATATCAACTAGAACCTTGTACCAAACCTTCCCAACACTTTTAATGATGTAAGAAACATGAAGATCTCATAACCACTCACCCAAATCAACAAGTCACATCGAATGACACCAGGACACTTACCTTGCAAAATAAACTCAACAAGCACAACTCAAATATGACTGAACATGAAATGAGAAACACACGATAGAACTATCAAACAAGTCCAATAGGTACAACTCCCCATCAATATCATACTACAAGTCTATTTCACAAGGAAGAAACAAAATATATAAACTAATCGCAAAGGATCTCATCCTAACATAACTCCACCGCAGCTGGCAGCCCCGTCAAAACATACCAACCAGCACGAACACACAAGGATCCCATCCTCAACTCTGAATCACAAGTAGAATACACACCACACCAACCGAAACCTTTCACTCACTAAATTCCGCGGAACAAAATCACAACACGTAACAAACTTCCCATACCTGTAGGGCACCTAAATCACAAGTCGTGGCCAAACCACCCAGAAATCACATCAAAACCTGCTGGTAAGTAACACAAAGTTCATCTTAGTCCCATAGCTCTCAATAGTGAACAATTCAAAATGATAGACACGAGCTACCACTATAGAACCTCTCAACATGTGCAACCACATAAACAGAGTACAAGAATCATGAAACACATCCATATATGAAGAAAGATAGGAGGACGCATACCGATAAAAAATATTGGATCAAAATAAAACTAATCCTCCTCTATGGAAAACCGAAACCATACCTGTAGTGAAATCATCTTGTGTAGCGGCCTCCCACCTACTAGGGAAAGCATATCAACAGGCCGGGCCGGGTCTCCCTTCTCTAGGACGCCCTCTACCCGCATGTACTCCAATCTAGCTGGCTGTGCAGGTGGAGTAGCAACTAGAGTGGAGCCTGTAGCCTGAGTGCTCTGATGAAACCCACCCCTCTCATAACTAGTATCGCGACACTCATAACAACCCCTCTGCGGGCATGGCTATTGGTGTTGAGTTTGTGCTGGATGACTGGAATTCCCACTGTAAGAACCCTGTACAGGAGGTGCACTAAAAGATGACTGCCCCATATGAGTACCCTAAGGTCCATGACTAGTTAGAGCACCACGAGTAGTTTGAAAAGCAGACTGGACTGGCCGGTTGATGGAACCTCCACCGTGCTGGATAAGAGCCGAAGAGTAGAATCCACTGAATCCTCCAAGACCTCGAGGCCTCTTGACCTCCCTATCCTCCCTCTCCTGCCCCAAACATGCTCTAACCTCTTGGAAATCTCCACAACCTGCTGAAATGGAGTGTTAGTCTCCAACTCCCCGGCCATGCTGAATCTAAGGCCATAATTGAGCTCGTCGATAAATTTGCGGACTCGCTCTCTAACGGTGAAAACCAAAATAGGTGCATGATGCGATAACTCACTTAACCTGATGGCATACTCCGACACAATCATAGTACCCTGATGCAACTGCTCGAACTCCATATGCTACGCATTCTAAAGGGTCTACGAATAAACTCCCTCAAGAAAATCTCTAAAAATTGAGCCCTAGTAAGTGGGGATGCATCAGCTGTACTACCCTCCTCGTAAGCCTTCCACGACCTATACGCTGCTCCTGACAGCTGAAATGTAGTGAGAGTAACTCCGCTCACCTCTACAATATCAGACTTGTCTAGAAAACCCTTCTCAGTAACTGCGCCATTGAAAGTGGGAGGATCATACTTCTTGAACCTCTCAAGCCTCTTTTCCTCCTCCTCTGATGCCTCTGGCCTGACCTCGGGCTGAACTGCAATAACGGGCTATACTGGCACAACACCCGGAGTATGACCAACATGAGCCTACTACTTTGGAGTACGGGCGGCGAGAGTCTTAGCTCCTCCCCCGATCGGTAAAGTAGCTTGTACCACTGGAACCAACCCCGCCTGCCAATGTACCAACATGCTTAGGAACTACGCTAAAGTCTCCTGAAGTCCAGGAGTAGTAACAGGCGCCTCCAGTGCCTGTCCCCCGACCAGAGCTACTGGTGGCTACTCAGCTGTTGTTCTAGTAGGTGATCTAGCTATGGTACGTACTCCTCTTTCGCCTCTACCTTGGCCCCAACCTCTCGTGGCTCTAGCAGGGGAGCGAGTGTCTGCTCAGCTGATCTAGTAGTGCGTGTCCTCATCATTTGTGAGAGAATAGAAATACAAAGGCTCAAATTCCGAAATCAATAAATTCGTACGATGGGAATGAAAGAAACGGAATCTTTCTAATGTTCCGTAGCCTCACGAAGACAAGTACTGATGTCTCAGTACCGATCCGTAAGACTCTACTAAACTTGCTCGTGACTCGTAGAACCTTTGAACCTAGAGCTCTGATACCAATTTGTCACGACCCAAAATCTCACCTTAAGGATCTTGAAGGCACCTAGTCTCTACAACTAGGTAAGTCGATCAATTACAACAGTTAACTAATTAACATGATATTTTTAAAGACAGAGTTCAATATAAATACTAAAATAAAGGTGATACAAGCCTACCGATAATAATCACAACAATCCTCCCAAGACTAGGTAGTACAGTGTCACAAACTCCAGATGAATACATAGAAGTATCTCAAAATAAAATATAATACTGTTCGGATAGCGAATTAATAGTACAATCAAAAGGAAAAGAACTCCAAGGGACTTCGGCGATCGAGTAGCTCTACCTTGAATCCTCGCGATTATTATAATAACACTGCCTAGGTCCCTAGCCTCCAACATCTGGATCTGCAAAAAAATGTGTAAAAGCGTAGCATGAGTACACTACCAATGGTACCTTGTAAGTATAATGACTAACCTCGGTGGAGTAGTAATGAGGTACAAGTAAAGACACCAACTAGACATAATAACTTGTGCAGTATACCAGTATAAGGCTAATAATGGAAGCAACAAATTGTAAATGGCATCAAAGGCATCAAAGGATAAGAAATAGTAAAACAGTAAAGTAATGCGAACACGGTTAAAGCACTAGTGAAAACAATTACAGAAAAATAAATGACAACAAAATAATCAAGTCGTTCTAACACAAGGTTCATGACAAAATTTACTCCGGGGTACCACTCCTCCTAATCACAAGCCATAACAACTCATATGCACATGGCACCCCATGCCCACAAAATCAATTATAACCATAAGGACAACTCACGTCCAATATCTCAATTCGCCCGGCATAGTCACAGGCTTGCTATCACAATCCACCCGCCGTGATCACAGGCGCAATATCACAATCTGCTCGGCGTGGTCACAGGCACAATATCACAATCCACTCAGCGCGATCACATGCTCAATATCATAATGAAAGCAGATATACAAGAATATATGTGCATGATCAATGGATATCAAGTTTCATACCACTAAACTGGTTTAGATGACATGTTACGGTGTATGCATGTACAAGTGTACTATTACAGCCAAGTCAACAAGGAATATCAAAGACATCGAGTATCCCATTGGAAACAAAACAACAAATCATGTAATGTGCATAAACCACACAAGGTAAATCACATCGTCACACAAATATCATCAATAATATGCACCCAGGCCATCATGTATCATCCCTGATAAAGCCACCCTCATTCCACTACGCTGACAATATCATAATAGCCATCGTATCACTCCGCCAGACAATAAATAATGACCACTATTTAAGCATATAGAATTCAGCAACGAAAGATGTAACAAGTAATAACAATTTCTAATTAAATGCATAAAAGTATCCTAAGCGTCTAAACCGGTCAATTTTCCACATATAAGCCCCGGTACACGCTCGTCACCTCATGTACACGTCTTTCACATAATTCAAATAGTGCAATTAGACAAAATCTTATGGGGTAGTTTTCCCTACACAAAGTTAGGCAAGATACTTACCTCAAAGAAGCTAAAATCAATACTCTAAGAAACCCTTCCCGTGTGAAAAGATCTACATACGACTCGAAATTAGCCAAAATAACTTAATATCATTAATAAAAGCAATAAAAAATAATTTTGGATAATCAAGCTTCGATTTTTAACAAAAACTCAAAAGTCAACCTTGGGCCCCCTCATCAGAACCCAACAAAATTTACAAAATCCGAATACATATTCCGATACGAGTCTAACCATACAGAAATCATCCAATTATGACCCTTATTCGGCTTTCAAATCATCAATTATGTTTTACAATTTTTTTTTTACAAAAATCCTCAATTTTTTTGAATTTAAATTACTAATTAAATGATTAAAATACATATGGAATCATGAATAATGGACAAATCTGAGTAAAAAACACTTACCCCGATCAAAATTGTGAAAATCCCCTCCAAAATCGCCCAAAACCGTGCTCTCTTACTCAAAAAGTGATAAAATAACAAAAGCCCATAGAGTACTAGATAGTCTTCCCAGGTATTACACCTCGTGATCGCAGAAATACCCATGCGATCGCGAAGAACAAATGATGACCGGTTGCTTAACTACTCTTCGCGAACTCGATAAGTTAGACGCGAACGCGGTGACCACTTAACTGGCAACATCGGGAACGCGATCGTTCTCTCGAGAAAGCGGAGAACAAGTTCTTGATGCCTTCTTCTAGCTTTCCTTATACGCGATCGCAAAGGCCATACCTCCCAAGCTTAGCGAATGCGTTTTCAGCATCGTGAACGTGATGCACAAAAATGCCTATAGCCACATTACCATACACGAACGCGATTCCATAATCACGATCACGATGAAGAAAACCAAATAGCAAAAACCAGTAGCTCAAAACATGAGAAAATGGCCCGTACCACATCTGAAACACATCTGAGGCCCCCGGGACCCCATCCAAACACCGCAACCAATCCCCAAACATAACGTGGACCAAATCGACGCCTCAAATCAAACAAAACAATATCAAAACTACGAATCGTTCCTCAATTCGAGCCTAATGGAATAATGAACATTTTCAAGTTCAAAACTAATGGCGAACAAGCCTAAACACATCGAAATAACCTCAAAGTTTTCACACAAGTCATAAATGACACAACGGACCTACACCAACTCCCATTACTGAAATCTAAACCCGATATCTACTAAGTCAACTCTCGATCAAATTTCTCAACCTTCCAAACCTTCAGCTTTTCAACTTTTGCCAAAATACACCAAACAAACCTACGGACCTCCAAATCCAAATCCGAACATAAGTCTAATTCAAAAATCACCATACAAAGCTATTGGAATCATCAAAATGACATTCCGGAGTCGTCTATATAAAAGTCAAACTCTGCTTAGCTCTTACGATATAAGCTTCTAAAGTAGGAATCATTCTTCCAAATTAATCCTGAGATGCCAAAAAATCGTCACCGACCATACACGCAAGTCAAAATGCATAGTACGAAGCTACCCGAAACCTTAAAATACTAAACGGAACACAAAAGCTCAAAATGATCGGTCGGGTCATTACATTCTACCCCTATTAAACAAATGTTCATCCTCGAACGTGCCAAGAACCATTCCGAAGTCATCTAATAACTGCATGAACTCACCATACACATACTCATAGGTGATCCCATGTCACCCCAATCCACATAAGCCCGACAACACCATCTCAACTGAAGATTATCTCATCAACCTTAACCAATAAGCCCAAAAACTAAACTTCAACCTCCAAACATCTTCCCAAGTCTCGATTTCCATACATACACCATGTATCATCCCCCACCAGCTATAACAAACCATAAATATGCTCGCATGGTATAACCACACGATGCAACACGTCACCCATATGCCCACAGCAACAACCCAGACCACAATGGCTGCCTATAATCAAATCCAGCACCGGTAAATAAACTCATTTCAACTAGAACCTTGTCCCAAACCTTCCCAACCCTTTTAATGATGTAAGAAAAATGAAGACCTCATAACCACTCTTCCATATCAACAAGTCACACCCAACGCCACCTGGGCACATACAATGCAATCTAAGCCCAATAAGCACAACTCAAATATGACTGAATATGAAAAGAGAAACACGTGAGAGAACTATCGAACAAGTCTAACAGGTACAACTCCCCAACGGTATCATACTATGAATCTATTCCACAAGGGAGAAACAAAACATACGAACTAATCGCAAAGTATCTTATCCTAAAATAACTCTACCGCGGCTCGCAGCCTGGTCCAAACATACCGACACACACGAACACACGAGGAACTCATCCTCAACTCTGAATCACAAGTAGAATACACATCACACCAACCGAAACCTTTTACTCACTAAATTCCGCGGAACAAAATCATAACACGTAACAGACTTCCCAAACCTGTAAGGCACCTAAATCATAAGTCGTGGCCAAACCACCCAGAAATCACATCAAAACCTACTGTACTAAGTAACAGAAAGTTCATCCTAGTCGCACAGTTCTCAATAGTGAACAATCCAAAACGATAGACATGGGCTACCACTATTGAACCTCTCAACAGGTGCAATCACATAAACGGAGTACAAGAACCACGAAACACATCCATATGTGAAGCAAGATAGGAGGACTCATACTGATAAATAGGACCAGACAAAATAAGACTAATACTCATTTATGACAAACCGAAACCGTACCTGTAGCGACATCATCTGGTGCAGCAGCCTCCACCCTACTAGGCAAAGCATATCAAAGGGTCGGGCCTCCAAGAACCGTTCCGAAGTCATCTAATAACTGGATGAACCTACCATACATATACTCACAGGTGATCCCGTGTCACCCCAATCCACATAAGCCCGACAACACCATCTCAACTAAAGATTATCTCATCAACCTTAACTAATAAGCCCAAAAACTCAATTTCAACCTCCAAACATCTTCCCAAGTCTCGATTTGCACACATACACCATACATCATCCCCCACCAGCTGTAAGAAAACATAAATATGCTCGCATGGTATAACCACACGATGCAACAAGTCACCCATATGCCCGCAGCTACAACCCAGACCATAATGGCTGCCTATAATCAAATCCAGCACCGGTAAATAAACTCATATCAACTAGAACTTTGTCCTAAACCTTCCCAACGCTTTTAATGATGTAAGAAAAATGAAGACCTCATAACCACTCTTCCATATCAACAAGTCACACCCAACGCCACCTGAAAGCACATACCACGCAATCTAAACCCAACAAGCACAACTCAAATATGACTGAATATGGAAAGAGAAACATCTGAGAGAACTATTGAACAAGTCCAATAGGTACAAATTCCCAACGGTATCATACTACGAATCCATTCCACGAGGGAGAAACAAAACATACGAACTAATCGCAAAGGATCTCATCCTAACATAACTCCACCGTGGCTCACAGCCTGGTCCAAACATACCTACTCACACGAACACACGAGGAACTCATCCTCAGCTTTGAATCACAAGTAGAATGCACATCACACCAACTGAAACCTCTTACTCACTAAATTCTACGGAATAAAATCACAACATGTAGCAAACTTCCCATACCTGTAGGGCACCTAAATCACAAGTCGTGGCCAAACCACCTAGAAATCACATCAAAACCTACTGTACTAAGTAACAGAAAGTTCATCCTAGTCGCACAGTTCTCAATAGTGAACAATCCAAAACGATAGACATGGGCTACCACTATTGAACCTCTCAACAGGTGCAATCACATAAACGGAGTACAAGAACCACGAAACACATCCATATGTGAAGCAAGATAGGAGGACTCATACTGATAAATAGGACCAGACAAAATAAGACTAATACTCATTTATGACAAACCGAAACCGTACCTGTAGCGACATCATCTGGTGCAGCAGCCTCCACCCTACTAGGCAAAGCATATCAAAGGGTCGGGCCTCCTCCTCTAGGACGCCCTCTACCCGCCTGTCGTCCATCTCTAGCTTGTTGTGTACGTGGAGTAGCAACTGGAGTGGAGCCCATAGCCTGAGTGCTTTAATGAAGTCCACCCCTCCGGATTTTAGGACAATCTCTAATAATGTGCCTAGTATCACCACACTCATAACAACCCCTCTATGGGCATGGCCACTGGTGCTGATTCTGTGCCGGATGACTGGGATACCCGTTGTAAGAACCCTATGCATGAGGTTCACTTAAAGATGATTGCCCTATATGAGTACCCTGAGGTCCTTGACTAGCTGGAGCACCACGAGTAGTCTGATGTACGGACTAGACTAGCCGGCGGACGGACCCTCCACCATGATGGGTCAGAGTGAAGAGAGAATCCACTAAATCCTCCAGGACTTCGAGGCCTCTTGGCCTCTCTATCCACCCTCTCCTAACCCCAAACATGCTCTAACCTCCTGGAAATCTCCATAACCTGTTGAAATGGAGTGTCAGTCTCCAACACTAGAGCCTTGCTGAAACTAAGACCATAATTGATCCCCTCGATAAATCTGCGGACTCGCTCTCTAATGTTGGAAACCAAAATAGGTGCATGACAGGATAAATGACTGAACTTGATGGCATACTCCGACACTGTCATAATGCCCTAACACAACTGCTCGAACTTTGTGTGCCACACATCTCTAAGGGTCTGGGAACAAACTCCCTCAATAACATCTCTAAAAATTGAGCCTAAGTGAGTGGGGCTGCATCATCTGGCCTACCCTAAGCCTGCCATCACCTATACACTGCTCCTAAATGCTCAAATATAGTAAAAGCAACTCCGCTCACCTCCACAATACCCATGGTGCTGAGAATATGGTGGCACTTATCTAGAAAACCTTGCATATTCTCAGTAATTGTGCCACTGAAAGTGGGAAGATCTTACTCCTTGAACCTCTCAAGCCTCTTCTGCTCCTCCTCTTATGCCTCTGGCCTGATCTCAGGCTGAACTGCAATAACGGGCTGTACTGGCACAACACCTGGAGTATGACCAACATGAGCCTACTGCTCTGGAGTACGGGTAGCAGGAGTTTGAACTCCTCGCTTATTCTGTGAAGTAGCTTCTGCAACTAGAATCAACCCCGCCTGCCAATATACCAAACATGCTTAGAAACTACGCTAAAATCTCCTCATGTCCTGGGGTGCAATGGGTGCATCCAGTGCCTACCCCCTGCCATGCCCTAACCTTGGGGAGTGAGAACAGCAGTCAACTGAGATATCCCAGCCAAGCAAGCCTACTTGATGCCTTCTACCTGACTTTACCCATGAATAAAGTGAATATGAATATCATGAATTAGACAATAAGAGGATGACATTTATGACACCAATTTTGTTACCATTGCTTACCACATTTCAAATTCACAAAATACATTGCACATTCATGGTTTTAGAAGAGGAAACATGTGTGACAAGTACAACATTTCAAGTTTGACTTACCCAAATCAAAATACAACACACGCTATATGTATGAAGCCTCTAATTGATACAAAAGAGTAATATGATGGTGGGGGCAACAAGGTCCCAGCTATACCTCAAAACACTATACATAAAGAACGAAAGACACAAGACCCCGGTATGAAATGGGGCTCACCAAGTCAACTGAGAAGAGGGTGTACCGCTATCACTGATCGATGCCGCCTGCTGTGGAACAACCTGCATCCACTAAACACCCTCTCAATGAATCGAGTAACAGTACAAGGAGAAACAAACATGGAACCAATGAGAGCCTCAAACAATATTAAAGCGTCAAGTTAAGAGAGATATAAATTTTCAAGAAAATATTAATGTTTTTAAGTTGGGAGATCTTTAGTACCGATACACCACCATGCTTTTAGCACGGAGTCCAATCACGGCCTAATCAGCTAAGTCGTCTCACTCCAAGATATCCAATCACAACAGTACCATTTGCGCGGCATAGCGTCCGATCTCGGCCCGATTGGATAAGCCGTCTCACCATAATTCCGTGTAGGTCAATATCACTTTCCGCTAGCAATCATCTTATCCCAATTAAGGGAAATAATCTCAACACATCAATCTCATCCCATTTAAGAAAAATAATCTCAACACATCAATACAAGGATTTATCCCTCAATCACTCCTACACCGGCACGTGTAGTTTCGGGGTTAGGTTGTTTCACCCTACCCTTCCTCGGTGACTAACGATACTCCCAAAATATTTATTATATAAAGGAGCGCATTTCATAATCTTCCACATATTCTTTCATTTCATTGGCACTATTGGCCACAAGTGTAATTTTTATTCTTGACACGATGGCCACATTTTATATCTCATACTCACTTCTTTTACTTTCAAGCGTCATCGTAAGTTATAAACAATAAGTGCATTTGATTTTCAAGACTTTAAGTATGTATATGAGCAATAGGAGTCTTAAGAACATTGAGTTTTTCTTCCAAAATTCGGCATAGTAGACTTGCAATTGAAACATGACTTTAAATCATAACATTTTGATACATTGGTCATACTTGAATACTTTCCCGAAGGAGAACATAATATGATAGGATCTATTGGAACATATTTTGAGTATATATCTTTCGAACACAAAGCTTATGTTGAATAGTCAAATTTATTAGGAATGAATCGGAACATGAGAAATAAGAACTTGGGCCATTAACACTTGGAACTTTCGAGAACATCATGGAATTCGATTCCGTAAGAGAAGTTTAGCCAACATACCTCGCTTAAGCTTTTCTTAAACTACTACAACGTTCCGAAAATCCTAGCGACTCCAATCTATTAGAGATATGATAAAATTGAACCATAATTAGGGGGAGATTCATGGGTCAACCTCACTTAAGTATTTCATGTAACACTAGGTGTGCAAAATCAATTATAGGGTCCTATGGTGATGTCCCTTCACCCCCACAATCAATTCCCACAGCAATAGGCCACCCATATATGTTCTACAACCTCCCTACCACTTTCATTGGCACATACATGCATAATCAACCAACTCCTACCCTCTAGAACCACACCCCTCATTACCTATTCCCAGCTAGTTTCGAAATTCAAAGCTAGGGCTAAAATCTTACCTCTTTGGTAAACAATTTTTCAAGCTTTCCTTGTGAATTCTCCAAAGGTTGAGCAAGGAACTGAAGTGGAAGGTGTTGGAGCTCCTCCTTCTCTCTCTAGTTCCTCTGTTCTCTCTTAAAATATCTAAATTTTCCTTCCAAAATGGTGTCTATTTACTAAAATAGGGTCCAATAAAATTTTCTCAAACTTAAGCCTCCGAACCGGGTCTACGATCGCAGACCAGACCGCAAAAGAGATATGCGGTCTGCAAAGTGGACAACAGAAATAGTCCCAAAAACTAGGCTGATCAGGTTAGGTTTGCAGCAGGTCTGCCATCCGCAGACTAGTTATGCCGCTGCAAAATGGACCGCGGAATCACCCACCGAAATTTTTCATGTTGAATATGCAATGGAAGTGCGGCCCGCGAAATGATTACGCGGTCGCATAATGGACCGCAAAATGACCTTCAAAAATTGGCTTTGTTTCTATTGCACTCTGCGGCAGATCTATGGTCCCCGAAGTGGTTATGTGATCGCATAGTGGACTGCAGAAATACCATGTCTTGCAAAAATTATTCTTCCAACTCCTCACGCATTGCACAACCCAAAAAGCACGCCGCAAAGATTATCTACAACCTTCGAACACATTAGCCTACCTTGGCACCACGAACTCTCGCATTCTTGGTAAAGTTTTACGGGGCCTTACACCCCTAACCGGAGGTACGGGCGGCTCCTCAGCTACTACACTGCTAGGTGAGCTAGCTGCGGCACGTGCTCCTCCTCTGCCTCTACCGCCGCCCCGGCCTCTCGCAGCTCTAGCACGGGGTGCGGGTGTCTGCTCAACTAATCCAGTAGTGCGTGTCCTCATCATCTGCGAGAGAATAGAAATACAAAGGCTCAAACTCCAAAATCAATAAATCTACACGATAGGAATGAATGAAGTGGCATCTTCCTAATAGTTGTGTAGCCTCTCGAAAATAAGTACTGACGTCTCTGTACCGATCCGCAATACTCTACTAAACTTGCTCGTGACTCGTAGAACCTATGAACCTAGAGCTCTGATACCAATTTGTCACGACCCAAAATTCCACCATAAGGATCGTGATGGCACCTAGTCTCTACAACTAGGTAAGCCGATCAATTACACTAGTTAAACATTTAACATGATATGTTTAAAGACAGAGTTTAATATAAATACTGAAATAAAGGTGATACAAGCCTATGCAACAATAATCACAACAATCCTCCTAAAACTAGATAGTACGGAGTCACAAATTCTAGATGAATACATAGAAGTATCTCAAAATAAAATATAATATTATTCGGATAGCGAATTAATAGTAAAATCAAAAGGAAAAGGACTCCAAGGGACTGCGGCGATCGAGCAGCTTTACCTTGAGTCTTCACGATTAGGAAGCTAACACTTCCTAGGTCCACAGCCTCCAACACTTGGATCTGCAGAAAAATATGCAAAATAATAGCATGGGTACACCGCAATCGGTACCCAATAAGTATCAAGACTAACCTCGGTGGAGTAATGACGAGGTACAAGTCAAGACACCTACTAGACATAATAACCTGTGCAGTATATCAGTATAAGGCTAATAATAAAAGCAAGAAACAGTAAATGGCATCAAGGAATAAACATGTAGTAAAATAGTAAAATAATCCGAACACGGTTAAAGTAATAGTGGAACTAATTACGGAAAAATAAATGATAACCAAATAATCAAGTGATTCTAACACAAGGTTCAAAATAAAATTTACTCTGAGGTACCAGTCCTCCTAATCACAAGCCACAACTCCCAAATCACTACTCATATACACATGGAACCCCATGCCCACATTATCAATCACAACAATACGGACAACTCATGTGTCAATATCTCAATCTGCCCGGCATGGTCACAGGATTGCTATCATAATATGTCCGGCGGGGTCACACGCTCAATATCACAATATGTCTGGTGCGGTCACATGCTCAATATTACAATTCGCCCGGCGTGGTCACCCGCTCAATATCACAATGAAAGCATATATACAAGAATATGTGTGCATGATCAACGGATATCAAGTTTCATACTCCTGAACTGGTTTAGATGACATGTTATGGTGGATGCATGTGCAAGTGTACTATTATAGCCTAAGTCAACAAGTAACATCAAAGACATCGAGTAGCCCATTAGAAACAACATGTGCACAAACCACACAAGGTAAATCACACCATCACAGGAATACAATCAATAATATGCTCTCAGGCCATCACGCATCCCTAATATAGCCACCCTTATTCCACCACGTTGGCAATATCATAATGCCACCATATCGCTCCATCTACACAATAAACACGATAGCACCCGTATCACTGCACATAATCAACAACAGCGTGATGCCACCCTTATACTCACCATAGCATCAATCAATCCACACAACAAATTCACATGCGTCAAAATCATAACAGCACGACATATCAACTTGTACTACTCGTGCCCATAGACCACAACATTTCCAAAATATTAATACCAATGTCACCGCAACACATAGCCCACGGCTCAACCACAATGTGAAAAAGAATCTCAATAACAATAGAATAAAATGGAAAATAACTCAACAATGAAGGATATTTCATGAAACAACAACTTCAACTAAAACAGGTTAATAGCTCTCAATAACTTCAACTTCAATTACTTCCTTAAGAATAAACTTGACAATAAAAGATATAGCATGTAGTAGTGACATCAATTAATACATATAAGAGTAAATTCAACCATAGAAGATAGCACATGAAATAACGACTATAATTTAAGCATATGAGAAGGAATTCAACAACGAAAGATGTAACAAGTAATAGCAACTTCTAATTAAATGCATAAAAGTATTCTAAGAGTCTAAACCGGTCAATTTTCCACATATAAGATCGGGTACACACTCGCCACCTCAAGTACACATCTTTCACATAATTCAAATAGTGCAATTAGATCAAATCCTATGAGTAGTTTCCCCCACATAAAATTAGGCAAGATACTTACCTCAAAGAAGTTAAAACAATACTAGCCCTCCCGTGTGAGACAACCTCCGGATGGCTCGAATTTAGCAAATTTAACTTAATATCATAAATAAAAGTCATAGGATACAATTTTGAATAACAAATATTTTATCTTTAAGAAAACTAAAAAGTCAGGACCTACACCTCGGAACCCAACAAAACTCACAAAATCGAACACCCACTACAATATGAGTCCAACCATACCAAAATCATCCAATTCTTATCCCAAATCGACCTTCAAATCATCAATTTATGTTATGTAAAAGTTTTTACAAAAATCTCCAATTTCTCCAATTCAAATCACTAATTAAATAATAGAAACAAAGATGGAATCATGAATAACAGACAAATCCGAGTCAAAAATACTTACCCCGATCCAAATAGCGAAAATCCCCTCCAAAATCGCCCAAAAACCAAGCTCTCTAACTCAAAAAGTGATAAAATAACAAAAGCCTTTGAAATAGAGTACTAAATAGTCTACCCAGGTATTACACCTCGCGATCGCGAAGAACAAATGATGGCTGGTTGTTGAAATCATCTTCGCGAATGCAATACGTTAGACACGGTGACCACTTACCCAGCAACATCGAGAAAGAAATCGTTCTCTCACGAACGCGGAGAACAAGTTCTTGATGCCCCCTTCCAGCTTTCCTTATACACGATCGTGGTATCCACTTCGTGATCACGAAGGCCATAGCTCCCAAGCTTCGCGAACGCATGTTCAGCATCGCGAACGCGATGCACAAAAATGCCTGCCACCACATTACCCTACGCGAACGCGACTCCATAGTCGCGATCGCGATGAAGAAAACCATATAGAAGAACCACCAATTCAAAATATGAGAAAATGGCTTGTAGCCCATCCGAAACACACTCGAGGCCCCCGGTACCCCATTCAAACATACTAACTAATACCAAAATATAACGCAGACCTACTTGAGACCTCAAATCACACCAAACAACATTAAAACTATTAATCGCACCTCAATTTAAGCCTAATGAACTAATAAATATTTCTAAATTCAAAACTAACGGCGAACTAGCCTAAACACCTCGGATTAACCTCATATTTTGAACACGTCATAAATGACACAAAGGACCTACTCTAACTCTCGTAACCGAAATCCAAACCCGATATCTATAAAGTTAACTCTCGATCAAACTTCTCAACCTTCCAAACCTTCAGCTTTCCAACTTTCGCCAAAACGTGCCAAACCAACCTACGAACCTCCAAATCCAAATCCAGACATACGCCTAAGTCTAAAATTACCATACCAATCTATTGGTATCATCAAAATAGTATTTTGGAGTTATATACATAAAAGTCAAACTCTGATAAGCTCTTATGACATAAGCTTCTAAAGTAGGAATCATTCTTCCAAATAAATCCTGAAACGCCCGAAAACTAAAACCGACCACACTCAAGTTAAAATCCATAATACGAAGTTACTCAAGACCTTAAACCATCGAACGGAATGCTAAAGTTCAAAACGAGTGGTTGGCTCGTTATAATTAATTGGGCATGCTTAATGTAAGTATCTTATGTAAACTTGGTTGAGGCACTAGTTGCCTAAGTTATTAGAGTTGGCTACGCTTTATGGGTGATGCACATATGAGTGTATTAATCCCATGTGCGTGCATCGAGATATTATCCATGCTCGGGGTAGCGATTACGCTATGATATGTCTTGAATTGATTACTAAGTTTCATGTTATCATGTTTCTTATGTTGTATCCCTTTGTGGTCTAATTGAATCATGTTAGAGATCATTTGTTAGTTGATCTCTTATTCAAATATGCTAATTGCTATTCTTGTGGCGTAATCGTCTGATTTGAACCATGATAGTACACTTCGCGCATGCCTATACCTCAGCATGTCACTTAGTCCATGACTATGTAATTTAATATCTATTGTTCATGTATATGCCTTATGTGTGATATGGACTGGGTTGTTAGCACGTGAATGGTCCGTGTTAATCTGAATTATGATAGCGCATGAGTTGTCTGTGCGGTTGCTATATATGGAACGTGAGTTGTCCGTGCAATGTGTGGATAAGGATCCATCCCCCTAAGGTCACCCATTCACGTTTCTCTCTTGATGATGTACGGGCGGTATGAGAAAAAAGTGATTAGTGTTTGGTTTGATTATTGCAATTCTTCTCTACTTGCAATTTTCTTGGATGTATCATGTGTTATTGATATATCTTCTCTATATGCTATATCAGGAATATATACATGATTTGTTGTGCATATCTTCTTTATATGCTGAATTGCTAATTGATACAGGGTTTTGCATATTATCTTTTGTGCACCGAGGTGACTTTTATCTATGTGTTTTGATTAAAATGGTATTATTATTGTGTACTTGTGAAATTTATGAACTGGGCAAGTTATTAGCGAGTATCATTAATAATTCTAGCTTCTATTACCTCACCGAATTTAGTTATGATACTTGCTAAGTACATGAAATCGGTTATACTCATACTACACTCTGCACTTAATTGTGCAGATACAGGTGTTGGACCGACAACAAATGAAAGGGTTGCTTTCCTTCTTTAAAATCCTTCAACAGATGAGATAAGAAATAATTCAAACCATAGATATTATAGAATTGAGAAAGAGATAGTTGATCTCGGTGTGGATTACATTGTGAAACTTACAAACAATTGTACTGGTCTTCAAGGTTGTCCAACTATTTACATGTTCTCGAAGTTGGTATTGAATCATTCACTATTTTCTTTTTCTTTTTTTTTTTACAAGAAAATCACTTGAAAATGTTAATTGTCAGGATCTAATCTTATTTAAACCATATGTTGCAGCAGCACACCCAATTATTATGTCAAGGAAAGAAAATGAAGTAGTCAAGACAACAAGGTTTGCAGTACAATTTATTGGACTAGCCAACTTAATAACAATCAGTTTTGAGCGACTATAGAGCTTTGCAACAAAATTTTGGCAAGCTAAAAAGATGCAAATACTGATTTTCATAGATAGGTTGTGAAAAGTTATTATTCTATCTTTTTATTTTTTGTGGAATATTATATATAATAGAACCTATATTATACCCGTATTGTATAAGAAACTTTTTAATTTTGATTTTTCGTTCAGATTCCGATAGGTCGCACTATGTCTACTAGATGTTGGGCCCTGCATTAGCACGGACATCATCTCTCTAGTAATAATAATATGCATGTACCACAAGTATTTCATACACTTGATGCACAAACAAAGCATATAATAGTATGAACAGATAAAGCATATGATAATATTCATAATGTCTCAATATCCAAGTTCTCTGCATGTTTCAAACGCAAAAAATAATTTAAAAAATGTACAATCAAGTCTAAAAATTAAATACGCATGATAAAGATTAAAACTTTACTCACTTCTAATGTCTCAAACCTGCGCATACACTACCAAAGGAGGTGCCAAGACAAGTGACTCATGAGGGATAATTAGATTCGCGAACCATAATTGGAGGATGAGACTCAATCACTAGATTATTGACAACGCAACATGTTTAAATCTCAATCTAGTATGTAGACAACTTAACGCGTCTGAATCTTAATTCGCGTAGCCAACTCATATGCCAAATACCACAAATGTGAATCACATAAGAAAATTGACAGACATATGCCTAGTGCATGACTAATCAGTTTAACCATATTAAATTAGCATGTGAAAGATGCCTATGATATTATACCAGCAGAATTAGTGATGTCACAAATATAGAAAGTGATAGGTTATGTGTCATGTTATGTTTTGATGATCTAACAAACTTAATGATAAGAACCAGATGAGGAACCTGTTACGCATCCTCAAATTGCTCAAGAACAACAAATCTCAAGTCAGGCACAAGTTCGAACAATCAGAGTCAAAGAGGCATCAGAAGGAACATGTAGACATCAGTTCCCTATTCGACTGTACCAGTCAACTGCTCACAGCTGTAAAGTTGCTGCAGTGTTTCTCTGCACACACATAACAGTGTGACTAGTGCAACAGCCACTTTCTGGGACATGCCTTGTGCCGGATATTGCTTGCATCATCCAAGTGACATCACTTGGACATTATTAACATGAAGCAATAAAGAAAACACAAACATGCACATTCTATAATTGATAAAATTCTCTCTCAAGTGTGTTGCCATCTTGCAAATAACTTTCAGGCTTCAAGAAGAAAGAACAACATAACGAAGGATCAGTTTTCAGCATTGTGCTATTATATATCCTTAGTTATGTTACACCTTTGTTAGAGTGATTTACTTGTAAATCCTACTTAGCTTAGTTAGAAGCATTGTGTAGGGAACCGTTTGTAAAATCATAAACCTTGTGTTTGTGTCTTGGCTAGAGTTAGTCGGGTTATGAGCTTTGTAATTGAGTTATTACAAAGAGACTTGTAATTGAGTTATTACAAGTGATTGAGGGATTAAGAGTTTAATTCCTAGGTTACAATAGGTGATAATCTAAAAGTTGTTCGGTTAGTAAAGTTGAAATCCTACGAATGTAGGTCGTAGTTTTTAATCCCGTGAGCTGGGAGTTTTCCACGTAAAACTCTGTTGTGTCATTTACTCGTCTCTTATTGTGTGTATTCTATTGGAACTAACAAAGAACCAGGTTCTCTATATAGTTTGGTGGACCCTAAGGTTCTATTAATTGGTATCAGAGAAGGTTCTTTCTAGAGGCTAACACCTAGAAAGGATCCAAATGCCTGCTCTACCAAACTTTGAAGAAGGTCAATCAACCTACAGACCACCAAGATTCAACGGACAATACTATGGATGGTGGAAAACAAGGATACATGACTTTATCATGGCTGAAGATTCAGAGCTCTGGGGATGTCATCTACGATGGACCCTTCGTCCCTATGAAGGCGACCGACGAACCAGTAGCGACAGTTCCCAAGACAAGGAAGGAATACAATGATGCTGACTTCAAAGCTATAGAGAAGAACTTTCAAGCAAAAAAAAAAAATCCTTGTCTGTGGTATTGGACCTGACGAATACAGCAGAATCTTTGCATGTCAATTAGCCAAGGAGATTTAGGAAGCTCTCCAAACAGCACACAAAGGAACTACTCAAGTCAAACAGTCAAAGATCGACATGCTCACCACTGAGTATGAACTCTTCAGGATGAAGGATGATGAATCCATTCAAGACGTGCACACAAGATTCACCTCCATCATCAATGAGCTTCACTCTCTAGAAGAAATCATTCCAAGGAACAAACTTGTCAGGAAGATACTTAGTGTACTACCTGGTTCTTGGGAAAGCAAGGTCAATGCTATCACAGAGGCAAAGGATCTGCAAAAGTTAACCATTGATGAACTCATTAGAAATCTGAAGACATATGAAATGAATAAAAAGAAAGACCATGAAAGAAGAGAACCCAAGAAGAAGAAGAACTTGGTCCTCAAGGCTGATAATAATGACTCAAGTGGTGAGGATGCTAATATGGCTTACCTGACAAAGCGATTTCAAAAAATGGTTCACAGGAATGGAGGTATTCCAAAAAGAGGTAGTTCCAGCAAGCCAAGAGGGTTTGACTTATGTCATAAATGTGGAAAGCCAGGACACTTCATCAAGGACTATCCTCTCCTCAAGCAAGACCAGTACAAGCATAACACAGACAAAGAAGCCAAGAGGAACCCAGTTCCTGACAAAAAATTCAAGAGAAAGAAAGCCGCTAACAATGTTGTGAAACAGCTCTTGCTGCATGGGGAGATTCTTCCAGCGAATCTGGAGAAGATGATGCATGAGTTGATACCTCCATGATGGCAGTTGAAAGTGAAGCAGCTGAATATGACTCTATATTTGCCCTAATGGCAGAATATGACGATGATGAAGACGATAATGATGATGGGGTAAATTTTCTAGACGTTCAAAGAAATTTGAAGTCTTACTCCCAGAAAAGGCTTATATCCTTTGGCAAATGTTTTAATTGATGCTTATCACCATCTTATAAATGATAAAAATGCCTTAACTATAGAACTAGGAAAGGTAGAAAATGAGAGAGATGATCTAGTAGTCATAGTGGTTGACCTAAAAGAAACAATAGAGGAATTAAAAAAGGGAAACAGTTTTGGGATTGCCCAAAAGGGAAAGGAAGTTGCAAGTGAGGCACACATTAAGCTTGAAAATGAAGTCAAATTTGTAAATTCCAAACTGTGTGCTGAACTTGAAAGAAATAGACAGCTTCAAGAAGATCTAGGTAGATTTAAAAATGACCTAGAAAAATCTCTAAAGTGGACCTGGTCCTCTGATATAATTGCTGCCATGTATACAAGCAATGGTGGGAACAGGGTAGGAGTCGGGTTTCAAAAGAAAAAGACTCCCTACAATCCACATAGCAAGTATGTTATTATCCCTAATAATTGGCTTTGCACTCACTGTGGCAACACTGGACACTTTAAATAAAACGATAAGGTTAGAATTCAGTCCCAACAGAAAAATAAGGTTTTAGTTGAAAAAGTAACTACTGCTAAGGAACCTGGTCCCTCCGTTAAAAAATATGTATTGCATGCCAGGACAAAAAAAAAAGTTTAATTCGCCATTTTTCTCACTACAAGGGACCCAAACTTTTTTAGGTTCCTAAGTCTAACCTTTGATTCTCTTGCGTAGGAAGCAGTGAAAGAAAGCAGCCAAAATGGTATATGGATAGTGGCTGCTCCAAGAACATGACTGGAAGCATCAATGATTTCCTTTTGCTCAATGCCCTGCAAGGAGGGATTGTGTCCTTTGGCAATGGCAAAAAGAGATACATTCTGGGAGTAGCAAAATTTGGGAAGACATTCACTCACTCAATTGAAAATGTGTATTATGTGAACGGCTTGAAATATGCCTACTGAGTGTTTCTCAAATCTGCGACAAAGGAAAAAAAGTGAAATTTGTGTGGACCTATGAGGGTGCCAAGTAAAGGAGGAAAGAAGTACATTTTCGTCATAGTGGATGACTACTCCAGATTCACCTGGACTTTATTCCTCATAACCAAGGATGAAACTTTTCTAGTGTTTGCTGCCTTTGTGAAAAAGATTCAAGTGAAGATAGGCCATAATGTTATGAGTATAAGATATGATCACGGCACAGAGTTCGACAATGTAAAATTCGACGAATTTTGTGCTAAAAATGGTATAAGTCATAATTTTTCAGCTCCAAGAACACCCCAACAAAATGGTGTTGTGGAGAGGAAAAATAGGACTCTTGAAGACATGGCAAGGACAATGCTGATCGACAGTGGTATTGCAAAACGTTTCTGGGCAGAGGCAGTCAACACAGCATGCTACTTGGTGAATAGGTGCATGATCAGGTCCCTCTTGCACAAAAACCCGTATGAACTATTGAACGGGAGAAAGCCCAAGCTAACACATTTGAGGACGTTTCGTTGCAAATGTTTTATTATCAATAATGGGAAAGAAGCACTGGGAAAATTCTATGCCAAAAGTGATGAAGGAATTTTTCTTAGCTATTCATCACAAAGCAAAGCTTACAAGATATACAACAAAAGAACTCAATGTGTTGAGGAAAACATACATGTGATTTTTGATGAATCATACCACCTATGTAGGAAAGATTCACATGATAAGATTGATCAAGACAGAGAGCAGTCAAAGGTTCCTGGTGAAGTCATTGATATGGCGAATAGAAAGGCTGACATGATGAGTCATGTCAATGAATCAAATAAAGATGGTGCAGCCGTATCTCCAACTGATGTAGAGGAACCTGGTCCCTCAATCACAACAACTGAAGCTGAGAACAGAGTTGTAGATGTTATGCAAGGAACCCCAGATGCTGAGCTGAGAAGCGGGACTCATGTCAACAATGGATCACATTCAGAAGAACATGGATCCTCTCACAATGAGATTCAGGTGTCTAACTGGAAGCACAAAAGTTCACACCCTCTTCAAATGTGATCACTCCTCTTGACTCAAGGATTCAAACTGGATCAAGGTCAAGAAATTCACTTGCCTTCTTAGTCTTTCTCTTTCAAATTGAGCCCAAAAATATCTAGGAAGTATTGGAAGATGCTGACTGGATTACTACTATGCAAGATGAACTTCATCAATTTGAGAAGAACAGCGTACGGCACCTGGTTCCTCGACCTGCTGATAGAATTGTTATAGGAACTAGGAGGGTATTCAGAAACAAACTTGATGAGTTTGAAAACACAACAAGGAACAAGGCAAGGTTAGTAGTTCAATGCTACAATCAAGAGGAAGGGATTGACTATGATGAAACTTTTATTCCGGTTGCTCGAATGGAAGCCATCAGAATCCTCATTGCCTTTGCATCTCATATGGAATTCAAATTGTTCCAAATGAATGTCAAAAGTGCATTTCTGAATGGATATCTAAAAGAGGAAGTCTTCATCAAACAACCACCTAGATTCGAATATCCTGAGCATCCTAAGCCTAAACTTGATAAAGCTTTAAATGGGCTGAAGCAGGCTCCCCGTGCATGGTATGATAAAGCTTTATATGGGCTGAAGCAGGCTCTCAACATGGCAAAGAACCCAATTCAGCATAAGAAAACAAAGCACATTGACGTGCGACATCATTTTCTTAGAGATAATGTTGAAAAGGGGCTTATTTGTATGAAGTTTTGCAGCACAGCAGACCAAATTGCAGATATATTCACCAAAGCACGGAGCAGAGAGCACTTTAAAAAGAATCGACTGGCACTTGGGTTGATAAAATCAAGCTGAGCACTCGGTCCCTTAATGATTGGCTATGAGAGAAATGAGCAGGTAAAATAGCTAAAAAGTATTTTCTGGCAAGTTCCAACTCATTTCTATACTGTTACAGGTAGACACACATGGAAATTACAGAGCAAACAAGAAGCTAATGGTACTGCATTTTGGTAAAAGGATGAGGCTTATATTTACAAAACTTGTCAGGGAACCTGGTTCCCTTGACACAGGTTAGTAGTTCCTTTGTACTCTCATACACAACTTTTTAACGGCTGAGAAAGTGTCGCTTCATTATAATGTCAGTTTTTCTTTCTCCCTTCCTTAGAATCCAAACGTCGTACCCGTTACTAAACGACCCGCCTACCCAGCAAATCCATACCCATTTGTAATCGGCCCCTCACCCTCTTTAAATAAATCCAAACGATGTGTTTTTCATCACTATTCACATCAAAAGCCAAAAATTCCCCTTTTCTCTCAAAAACCAAAATACTCTTTTGCAAATCCCTACCATGTCTGAGAATCTAGAATCCTTAAACGTTCATAGTGTAGTCCCGCCCTGTGTCTTTCTCTCTTCAAGAAAAAGTGACAGAGTCTAAGTCCCCTATGTCGCGCAGTCAAAACCCTACACCAAACCCCCAACCACCTACTACTTCCTCTCCAACCCATTTGAGTTCTGGTTCTCACAGGAGTCGCAAGCCTCGCAACCCCAAAAGGTTTGTTGCTTAGACCTCGTCTTCTACTTTGCCGGAAAGAATGGAAAAGGGAAAGATAGTAGATGGTGACGATAGTCAGGAAGTCTCTAGTCTGATAGTTGAAGAGAGTGCTGAAGCCCTACAGATTGTGGTCCGTAGCAGTGATGGTTCAGCAGCGACCAGTCCAAGCTTTAATTTGAACGTTAGCAACTCCTCAGGTAATATTCCTCATGTGTCTTCTGAATCTACCTTGGGGGTAAATGAACAAGAAGCTATTGAGAATATATTATTAATTGCTACTGACGGAGTTTTGGTTGGTGGTTGTGAGGATGTTAATGAGACTGTTGAGTGTCAGGGGGAAGGTCAAGGTCATCCTGAAGAGAGTAGGGAACTGGTGCCTCTTAAAAGTCAAGCACCCGATAGTACTACTAGGGAAACTAACGAGGGACATGTTCCTTCCGCTCAAGAGGAGCCCTCTGTTCCTACTTGGGACGAAACTCCCTGATCTACAAAAGAGTCCCAGGTTAGTACTGATCCTTCTCCCTCTCCTCACTTCGGTGTTAAGCCATAAAGCTTTGTCATTCCTGAGATGAGATCTCTATCTGAAGAGGAAAATAGTGAGGAAAACTATGATGATATGCCTGTAGCAAGCTTCATTGCTGCTCGAAGTGGAAAAGGAGTTACCAATGCGCCTACTCTTAAATGACCCACTACTAGATTGCAAAAAAAAGGAGGCTCTTGAGTCTGTCCTGAAGAGAAACAAAGATAAGAAGAAAATGAGGAGGTCGGTGAGAGGGAGAAAGCTGGTGAATGAGGAAGAAGTGCCTCCAGCACTTGTTGTTGATGTTGACGATGAAGAATTGAGTGAGGAACCTGCTTCCATAATTCGTAAGTCCTCTAAGAAACTTATGATTCCTAAACCAAGGAGAGAGTTATCTGTGAAAGTTGTGGAGGTTGAAAGTGCTGAGGTAGACAAGTCTAGTGAGAAGGTGTCTGAAAAGTCTGGTGAGAAAGTATCTGAGAAGTCTACAAAGAAAGAGAAAAGAGTGAGAAAGTCTTGAAAAGGAAGGTTGGTGACAATGAGGACCCTAGTTCCTCCAAGAAGGCCAAGGTGGACGTGGCCAAGGATGTAGGAAGAGAAAACTTGAGAAACCAGAAGGTGCTGTAGGGCAGAATATTTACTCCTGATATTCTTGACTTGGCAGGGATGTGCCAACTGGTTGATATTTGTGAATTTCAACGGTGGACATATTTGTTCACCAATGAGATTCCTAAGGTGTATGAGGCAGAGGTGCGCAGTTTCTATGCCGACATGTTCATAGTAGACGATGACAACATCTGCCTAAAACTAAATGGTGTTGACTTTGTGATGGATGAAGCTTGTGTTAGGAATAATTATGTGAGTGCCTACTGGTGGAATATCATCCATTGAGGGGACTTGTTCTTCAAACTTTAGAAATGCCATTTTGAAGGATGATGCAGTGCAGCAAGGGGAACAGGTACACAAGACGACCCTTCTTCCATTGTACCAACTGTTGTTTGAAATGGTGAACAAGGTCTTGCATCCATGCGCAGAAAGGCGTTCCATTACGTCACAAGCAGACCTGTTCCTCATGGAAGCACTAGATGCCTACTCCACTATTAATCTGCCGGGCATCATGATTGAGCACATAAAGAAAGTGGCAGATTTTATGGATGGTAATCATGGGTTGCCCTAGGGTTCTTACTCACTAAGGTATTTAACTTCTCTAAGGTCCCTTTGGGAAAAGCTATAGTGGGTACTCGCAAGCAAACTTTCTCCAAGACCACCTTAGGAGAGTGTGAGTGCATTGATAAGAAAGGAGGGGTTGGCAGTAATTTCACTATCTCTCAACTGATTAAGGCTCAGAATGCTGCCAATGAAGAGATAAGGAAGTTGAAGGCATGAAATGTTATTCTTGAGGGATAGCTTAGTCAGGCTCAGGAGGCAGTACACAAGACACAGAGATTGCCGGCTGTCTAAGGAAAATGCAGATCTCAGAAAACAAGTCAAGGACCTGAAGGAGCGGCTGCTTAATGAGCAAGTGTCTGCAAATGCCAAAATGGATATTCTCCTTCGAACTCTTGCCTCTTCATCTCTGCCTCCCCCTTCTAGTGCTCCTTAAAATCGTCCCCTTCCTAGTGTCCAGTTCTAAGTTGTCTGTCCTCTGTTTTGGTCCTCTTAGTTTGATGTGTTTAGTGGATGGTACTTTTTCTGTTGTTTCATTTTGTGGATGGTTATATAACAAATGGTACTGCTAATTCTGCTCTCTTTTATTTTCCAATTAATGAATATCTCGTCCTTTTATTATACATGCTTTGCTCTTATGCTCTGTTCTTAGTCATGTCTATGTGCCCACATGTGGCATGAGTTAACCATGCTAGACTTCTTTTTGCTTATTCCTTGTAACTGATCTTTTTATGATGCCAAAATGGGGAAGATTAATTTAAGGGGAACAAGTTCAGGGGGAATGTATGGTACTCTAGTTCTCAGGGGGAATTTCAATTACAAGTTTGTCATCATCAAAAAAGGAAAAATTGATAGGTTATATGCCCTGTTATATTTTGATGATCTAACAAACTTAATGATAAGAACCAGATAGGAAACCTGTTACGCATCCTCAAAGTGCTCAAGAACAACAAGTCTCAAGTCCGGCACAAGTTCCAACAATCAGAGTCAAAGAGGCATCAGAAGGAACAGATGGACATCAGTTCCCTTGCTGACTGTACCAGTCACCTGCTCACAGCTGTAAATTGCTCCAACTGTTCCTTTGCACACATGCAACAGTGTGACCAGTGCAGCAGCCACTTTCTAGGACATGCCTTGTACCGGATATTGCTTGGATCATCCAAGTGACATCGCTTGGATATTATTAACATGAAGTACTGAAGAAAACACAAACTTGCACATTCTATAATTGATAAAATTCTCTCTCAAGTGTGTTGCCATCTTGCAAGTAACTTCCAGGCTTCAAGAAGAAAGAACAACATAACGAAGGATCAGTTTCCAGCATTGTGTTATTATATGTCCCTAGTTATGTTGCATCTTTGTTAGAGTGATTTATTTATAATTCCTACTTAGCTTAGTTAGAAGCATCGTGTAGGAAACCATTTGTTAAATCATAAACCTTGTGTTTGTGTCTTGGCTAGAGTTAGTCGAGTTGTGAGCTTTGTAATAGAGTTATTACAAAGAGACTTGTAATTGAGTTATTACAAGAAAGTGAGGGATTAAGAGTTTAATTCCTAGGTTTCAATAGGTTGCAATCTAAAAGTTGCTCGGTTAGTGAAGTTGAAATCCTACGAGTGTAGGCCGTAGTTTTTAATCCCGTGAGCGGAGTTTTTTACGTAAAACTCAACTGTGTCATTTACTCATCTCTTATTGTGTGTATTCTGTTGGAACTAACAGAGAACCAGGTTCTCTATATAGTTTGGTGGACCCTAAGGTTCTATCAGAAAGTTATGCACAATAATTAGCAAGAATATATTATACTCATCACCTTATATATACAATATTTTGATGTACGTTGTATATGTAAAATATTCTAATTTCTGAAAATTCTCTTATTAAAGTTAAAGATTTACTTAACCCGATCCAAGCAAGATTTTCCCTCCAAGATAGTCTTTTCATGTCCAGAGTTCACCAAAAGACTTCTATATATTAAAAAGATTACTCAATAATGTCATACAAAGTTATTAGACTCAATTTTGTAAATTATTAATTGGTCATAATCAAAGTCAACCCCTATTCCCTTGTGGTCCAACTTAAAAATCAAAGTCAAATTTGGGCTATTTGTAAAGCTGCGAGTCCAAATCCATGCTTAGATTTTATTTGAAGCTTATTAAGGCACTTAAATCATTAATTAGGTAATTCTAGGGTTTATGTTAAAATTGCCTAATTTCACCCTTCAAATTTCTTGTTCGAATATTGAATCTAAAAGCAAATCCATGATATGCACTCAAAGTTATATTTAATCATTTATCCTAAGCTTATAGATAAAAAAAAAATCCGGCTCAAAATTCAGGTCGCGCTCCCAAGTTTTTAGAATATTGAAGAATAAAACAAAATCACAAAATGGTGCTATTTTCAATGCTCTAAAATTTACCCTTATGCTGCTGCCAAACGCATGCCAAGGTACTTGGGTGCCGGCTGCATGGTACATGCCCGTCGCACAGGGCTTGTCTAGAACGATTCTCATGTGACGCATGCACCAAGGAACACTATTGTAATATTCTCCAATTTTTTAACTTCTCTCGAATGCGTCAAAACTCATTTGATGTCCTCGGTGCCCAACTAAACCACAACAATAAGTCCTAAACAACTATATGAACCTATATAAAGTTTTAAAAGATGAAACAGTGTATAATTACTTGAGATCGAAGGTTGGATTATTACATTAACACTAATGCTACGAGTGTGATAATATGCTTAGCCTTGGCAGGGAGAGGATGCCTTGCTCATCATCAACACCACATGGCGTATTTAGCCTTGGCAAGGGAGAAGATTCTTTGAGCGCAATAAATACCATGGCGTATCAAATAGTCATAGTTATCACAATCCAACCCCATGACACGTATTTTTTGCTTTGGGCCTAGGCCTGTATGAATTTATCTTTCAGGCTACACCACATCCAGTACAAAGACGCACGTACTGTAGAATTATATTGTACCTTATAAACCTCTTTAGTTTCCTCTCTTATTCTGATATATAATTTACCTAGGGTGACATGTGTACCCCTTCTTCAGAAGCTTGCTATCCTAGAAGCCTATCAGTCCTGCTTGACCCGACCTCATTGGCCCGCTCTATATCACAGGCATCATAATGATCACCCCATTGGGACTCGGCATTTTCACTGTGGTTTGTCCCACTATTGCATTGAGAGAGAGTTGGCTCTGGTATCATATTTATCACGACCCAAGCTTATAGCACTTTGGGCCTAGGACCATACAAATTTGTCTTTCAGGCTACATCGCATCGAGCTCAAAAGTGTGTGCACCATGTGAGCTTATATTTTGTCTTATAAAGCTCTTTACTTTCCTTTTCCATTTCGATGTATGATTTTCCTAAGTTGACATATGCACCTTTTCCTTAAAAGCTTGTCAGCCTAAAAGTCTGCTAGTCCTGCTTGACCTGCTCTCGTTGGCTCATCCTCTGTCATCGGCGTTACAATAGCCCTGTCAGTTGTGAGGTTGGGCTGATCGTCGTAACCAATGTGAGTAATATCATATGTATATACATAAAAGTATATTCTAGAAATGAGGAAGTGAATAAGGAAATGAGATTAACGATGTTTGATAGTAGAAACTTCTTAGTTTGATATTTGAAACTACAAAGTATGATACATGTTGTGAATCTTTACATCACTATGATGTGACGTGATTATTTAAATTGTTTCAAGTATATTGTTAGGCATATTTTGTCAATACTTGACACACCTCTTAAAGATAAAATTAATGACACTTACTTAACTGTGTCAGTTTATTAGGCATATGACCACTTTCTTCTTTATTCTTTTCAGATACTACTATTCCAGGTGACAGATCGATGAGCTAGTTGTTGTGTTATTCTTTTGGTGAGCCCCACTCTTCATATCAATTATGACATGGACCTTTCTTACAAGAAAAAGTGATCAAATTTGCTGTTGGATAATACAAGATTATCCATATTTTTTCCAATACTTTGAAGAACAAAGTCATTATTTTGATGGTGAATCGTTATTATTTTACACTCAAAACCTCCTACAGCCAGGTCTCTATCTCCGAGCTCAAATTTATCATCTCAAGGCTAAAAATTACCCTAAATAGAACTCAAATAATAATTAATTGTACCATTAAGTTGAATTTTCACCTTTGTCGAATCTCCATTGACACAACTCATTACTAATCCTTCTTAATCATCAATAACATACAATACCAAAGCTCCACACCAACCTCTTGATGTTTAAACAAACCTTGGTATAGATAATTTAACTCATAAATCATTTGCAACAGTATTGTGGTGATAAAGGTAGGGTTATAGTGGTTGAGGGAGTGGTCCTCTAGAAAAAGGTTAAATGGTGACTAGAAAAAAATGGTAAAAATAAAGGTGTGAGAGAAATCGTTGTATAAGGCGATTTTAGTGTGTTCTTTTTAGAGGGTCATAAGAGTGAGAAGTGACGGTAAAGTAATAATAATCTTCAAGTGGTATTTTTTTACAGTGGAGAGAAACTGGCGGTGATCGATTTTGAGGATGTATGAAGGCGACAGAGAAAAATGATGGATTCTAAACTATTTCACAAAGTTTAGACGTAAATTAGGATCATTTGGTTATTTTTTCTTGTAAAGACCCGTGTTGTAAAGCTTCCAACATTATTAATAAGGGCAAATTCATCTCAGTTAGATAACGACAAGAATAGATGCCCCAACTGTTGGAGCAAAGTTGAATCCGTTCGTAATTGTTGGATAAATTTAGACTTTTTTGCTATTATTAATAATTTTTATTCTTTTTGCTAGAAAATCATGAAAGAAAGAACACGGAGAGTGAGAAAAAAATGCCTAAAAGAATGGTGGTTTGTTGATGGTCAAAGTCAGGGTGTACAAATGAAACCAACAAACCGCACCAGCCCGATAATCCGAGTCAAACCGAGACAAAAACCAAACTATGGTCCCAACACCAAACCAAATTAGATCAAACCATAGTCGGCATTTTCCAAACCAACCAGACATTATATGTGTAGAAGTTTTAAATATATTTAATACATAAAAATATTTATGGTAGGGTAGTTTATAAATATTTCTTAAACTTTTTCATAATTTTATCTTTTAACGTATTATTTCGAGCTTGGACTTATAATTTTGGATGCTCCAATAAGTTTTATAGTCCATATTAAATATTAGTAACTCAAGTAAATCATAAACCAAAATCAAATCAATATTAATGCTAATAAAAGACATTCAATTCAATTGTACTATGAATGAAAATAGCGTTGGATATTTATTTTTTAGTTTTTTCATGGTTTAGATAAAATGTATTACTTATTTTTCTTTTAGTGGTTAGTCATGTAAATAATAGTACTTATTAGTCATAATTTTAAATTATGTTTGTTTTCATTATGGCTTATTAATAATATTTATTTTATGCGATTTAATTATTTTTATTGTTGAATGTTTTAGTACAATGCCATGATTCATCTCATATTTATATTATTTTATTACAAAACACCTTATATAGTTCTGTCTTACTAGGATTAATGAAATATTTGGAGCACAAATTTTACGTTTTGTACTATGAAGACTTTATGAAAAAAACCCGAATAAACCCGAGAAAAATCGAAATTAAAAAATTTGACTTTTATTGGTTTGATATTTTGATTTAATAACCCGATACAATTAGTTTATTTTGGTAATTAGAAAATTCGAACCAACCCGACCCATGTACGCTCTGGCTCAGAACCACCCCAATGCCGAAAAAAGAATCTAGAAAAGAAAAACAATTTCTTAGAAGAAAAAGGATATAAAAAAGAGAAGTGAACAAATCAGAATTTCTTAAGGGCCCGAAAATAGCCCATTGAAAGTCCCAATAATAATTTATATGTATCTATTCTCTTTCTTAACTACAATTACAACAAGAAAAATAAAAAAAATAAGAAAGAAAAAGAAAAAACAAGACATTCACAACCACAGTGGCCTTCTCTCTCCCTCTCCCTCTCCCTCCCTCACACGCACTCTCTGATCTACCCCTTTCCACATTACATAGAGAATTTTTCTCTTTCCTCGTGAGTGAAAGTTCCAACCTTTATTTAATAAAAAGCAAAATAATCTGATAATGGGTGTCTTCCATTGCCATCACTGTTGAAAATCTTTGATTCAAGGTATTTAGTTTGATCCCCTATTCTTCTTATTTGGAGTTCTTTGACTTTTGCATATTTGTGTATTTTCTTGAAAACCCATTATTCTTTTTAGTAGAGATTGGTAATCTAATGTGTTTACAATGCAAATTGATTTTTGGCTATATTGTGGTTATGCAGATTAATGGTGTCTGCATTGATTGATATATGCACAAAGTCTGGAACTTGTGGTAATCCTCATAATAGAATTGGTCTGAAACTGGGGTTTGGATTCTGGAATAGTAGTAATTTGATTAATATTTTGAGTGATAGTTCTTTTGGTTGAGTTATAATTATTATAGCAATAATATGTAAAGGGATGGTGACAACTACATTGAGAAAGTTTGTATACCCTTGTTGGAAGCCTTCGATTGAGAATGAAGGTGAGAATAGCAGCACTAGAGGTGGAGATCCAGGTGGCCGGGTCGATGGATTGTGGTGGTACAAAGATTCGGGTCATCATGTAAATGGCGAGTTTTCAATGGCTGTAATTCAAGCAAATAATGTATTGGAGGATCAGTGCCAGCTTGAATCCGGGCCGTTGAGTTTGGTGGATACAGGTCCCCAGGGGACCTTTGTCGGAGTTTATGATGGCCATGCTGGTCCAGAAGCTGCCCGCTTCATAAATGACCGCCTTTTTGAGAACCTCAAGAGTATGGTTTTCTTCTTTTTTTTTTCAATGCTTTGCTTCAATCATAAATTATAACTATTCTGTTTCTTATGTTGACCTACATGTATGTGCTCCAGAAACAATTTCTCTTTGTTTCTTGCAGTAACTCTTGTAATCCCGTTTATGTATATGTACTGACCCATATATGCCATGCCTAATAGGCACATTTTGACACATATATATATATATATACTTTTGGGTTACATACTTTTAAGGTTTGTTACATACTTTTGGGTTTCTTTTACATAAATTTTGAATGAAATTTCAGGTTGAAACCTTTGTATGGTTTCCATATAACGTGCTTACTGAAAGGAGAGCGTTTAGCAGCGGGAACTTTTTTATTCTAATTCCTATCGAAGAAACTAGGACAACTTTAGACTGCTTTTAGCTATTTCTGGCATAATTAAGACCATGATTGAGTTTAGGACATTTGGGACTTTTTTTTTTGTTAGGAATAACATCCTTTTAGAATGTCCAAGTTCTGACAGAGAACTAATATGGGCCCCGCGTATCCGAGCTGTATGGAGGATAACTTAGGAGAAAATTTTCTTCTTGTTCAATTACCTGGAAGAATAGACAAAAGAAAGAAAATTATAGGTGTTTGACTAGAGATGAAAGCTAATGGTGTGACGGTCTATTATGCATGCATAGAGTATCTTTCAAAAGAATTCAGTCTCAACATCACTATGTATAAGTCCCTCAGTATTTAAGACGGTTTTATAAATATTGGGTCAAAGACCATCAACAGATTCTTCTTCTATAAACCTTATTAAAGAAATATACTTATTTTATATAAAACATACTTTTATGTATGATTTAGCAGTGGAATCTGGACATTTTTACCCAAATTGCCAACATTCTCATTGTTAAAAATCTTGGAGAGTTAGATATTTTGTAAAGAATAACTTCCTTGAATGATAATAGATGTAAGTTGTGAAGAAGGAATGCTGTCTGTATGTATGCATTAGTAAGCTTCTGTTGGTTTGACTCACCTTTTTGGAAATCGAAAGAGAGCGGATAACACATGTGGCTGCAAGAGAAGAAGCTTGTGCTCTTAGGATCAATAATGTAGAATTTTCAGGTTCCTTGTCCATGAATTATCTGATTAAAGTTGTAGCATTAGTGGAATGTTCTGTTTGGCATTTGGAGATTATTACTGAACATGATTAGTCCCTTGTGTTTAAAGACTTCCAATTTATTTGCTAACGGATACCTGTAATTGCAAAGATACAAATACTAAATTTTGGTTGTAGTAATGGAGACCATCCTCTGGTAACTGATCCTTCTTTGACATATCATGGTAAAGAGAAATGGATAAAAGACATGAGGTGTACCCTAGGTCTTGCTCAAAACAACCTAATTCCCCCTGAAAGGAGTTAATTGGAAAAAACCACGTGACTATATTTCCTCTCTTTGACAAGGGCGTGAGCGTATTACTTCTTTTTTGTGTATAGTTTTGAAGATTACTGATGCATATATTACTCAGTTAACAGCTATTTGTATTGCAGAATTCACCTCAGAGGATCAAGGAATGTCAGCTGATGTCATAAGCAAGGCATATTTGGCTACAGAAGAGGAGTTTCTTTCTCTAGTGAGAAAGCAATGGCTAATTAAACCCCACATTGCTTCTGTGGGATCATGTTGTTTAGTGGGTATAATATGCAATGGGATGTTATACATTGCAAATGCTGGAGACTCTCGTGCGGTATTAGGAAGAGAAGAGGGGGATCTGAAAGAGGTCAAAGCTATTCAATTGTCGTCTGAACACAATGCGAATTTGGAATCTGTCCGGGAGGAACTACGCTCTCTTCATCCTGATGATCCACAAGTAGTGGTATTAAAGCACAAGGTTTGGCGTGTGAAGGGTATTATACAGGTGAATTCCTTTGAACTGCTGTAAACTTTCATCTTATCATACTTCTAATTGTGTAGATATTAATTAAATGGAATTTTGTCTTAGTTATTAGGTTTGATGCACCGATCGCTATTATGCCTCTGGACTTAGGACCACAAAATGGTTCACTCTCTTATGGCATAAATTTAGGAATGGCATCTTGAATATGTGGGTCCATTTTATTGTATCTGGGTATAATGTTGTTGTTGGGACTTTCAAGTCTGGACCTCTTACAGCTCCAAATATAAATTTTTTGTTTTTCGGAAAATAAAAGAATGTCATTAACCAAAGTAAATATTTACACTCAAGAGAAAAGAGAACAAGACACAACCTAGACTAAATCTGGACAAACGGTCCCAGACTTGAGCTAACTAGCACCTGAGAAACAATATCTACCCCTCCTACTCCTGTTGGACTCGACTATCTAGTTAACAGATAAACACGGTGATAAATACGATGGATAAAAATTCAACTGGATTAGTTGCCTTTTAATAGCATCACTGCTCCTTTATGTATGCTGAAAGCATCTGTGATTTCTTTCCTCCCATATATGGTATGTTGCCATTCTATATACTTAATTTGTAGCAGATCTTCCTCATGCATTTGCCACAGCGCAGCTAATTTTGTCCTGCTAAATGTCCTGCCAATCTCTGGACTCCTTGCCATTTTAGTATCCTATTCCAAATGTTTGCACAGAAAGAACACTCAAAAAATAGAGGGGAGATACTTTCCTCTTCTATGTTGCACAAAGGACATATTTGACTATCCCCCTTTTGCTAGCCTGTCTTTGGTAGATAACCTACCATGCAATGCTAGAGTGAAAAGAAAGGTCTATTTAGGTATCCCTTGGTTGTTGCATACTAGTCTTCTCCAGTCCACCTTTTGAAAGAACCTCCTCATAAAGTTATACATTTTACTTGTTGAGAAGTCCTCAATCTGTCGGAGATATGGTAAAGTATATCCAGCAGCTTCCACATTGGCCTTTGCTTTCATGATCTTCTGAATTACCCATGATGCTTAGTTAGCCTGAACTTCCTCACTTGGCTTTTCCTTTATGTAGTACATATGAACCCATGTAACCCACAATATGTCTTTCTTTTTGCAAAGATTCCACAATGACTTACAAATGGCAGTGTTGTTCCAGAGTGTTATGTCAGTTATGTCCATCCCTCCAGTAGCCTTGGTCTTACATAAAGTATCCCATGCTATTAGTGCTTTCCTGGAAATACCAAAGCCACAAGAATTTCCTGCATATAGTCTCAATGTGTTTGAGGATTTTCTTTGGCAAGATAAAGATTTGTGCCCAAAATGTTTGAATTAAAAAAGACAAACTCTTTATCAATTGAATTCTGCCTGCATAAGATAAGAACCTTGCTGTCCAACTAGTTACTCTTCCAATCATTTTCTCAATTAGCGGCTGGCATACGGAGCTACTGATAACCTCTTGGTGCTAAGTGGCACTCCAAGATACTTAAAAGGTAGGTACCATGCACCTCCGGTATTTGTTGTTGTACCATTGGATATACCCCACTGAAATAGACTAAGCTTTTGGTAATGTTTGCTATCAATCCTGATGCCTTTGAAAATTCCTGGAAGCATTGGAACAATATTTTGACAGACTTAGCTTCACCCCTGCAAAACAGTAATCAGTCATCAGCAAAACCTAGTTGCACCAGTTGCATTTTGGACATCTTGGGTGGTACCTGAATTCAGGTGTTGCTTTCAGAGTCTTCAGCAATCGACTAAAGTATTCCATGGTTAATACAAAGAGAAAAGGAGACATAGGGTCTCCTTGTCTCAGGCCCCTCTTACCTTCAAAGGTCTTGAAGTCTTCCCATTAATTACTACTGAATAAGTGACAGTTCTTAGGCATACCATGATCCATCTCACAAACTTCTGAGGGGAAATAATATTAATTTCTTCTAAAAGAAGCAAAAAGGGAATGCTCTTATGCTAAGCTTCTGGAGGGAAAGCAGAAATCGATTTTGCTTTTATCCTAAGCAAATAGATTTGCACGATTTGGAAAATATGGAAGAGATATAATATTAGTTCTTCTGTATATGATGGTTATTATCTAATGCGCTTTTACAGGTTTCAAGATCGATTGGTGATGCATATTTGAAGAGAGCAGAGTTTAATAGAGAGCCTTTGCTTCCTAAGTTCAGAACTCCTGGAACATTCGAGAAGCCAATCCTTCTTGCCGAGCCATCAGTACTTGTGCACAAACTCCTTCCTTCTGATCAGTTTCTCATATTTGCATCAGATGGCTTATGGGAGCATCTCAGCAATCAAGAGGCCATTGACATTGTGAACAGCTGTTCACATCATGTACGGCCTTACTTATGTGTTGTCAAAGTTAAACTCTCTGTTTCTTGTTCTCTTTTCTTCTCAATGGTTAATCTGGCTTGCTATTTTGGCTCAATGGACGAGATTCTATTTTAAATAAAGGTTTCGGAGAAAAAAAAAGTACAATTTAAAAGTTTGTTAACGATTTAACAAGCCACTTTCAAGAAAAGGGAAAGAAAGAAAGGAAAGTTTACCAATGAATTTGTGGAGGAAAATAACAGGTAGGGCAATCAATTTTGTTATTTTTGGTTTCAGCAAAAGAGAAAAAGAAGTAATCGGCAGAGGTTGTCTGCCATGGTTTCCAGTTTCTAGACATAATGCCCATGCTTATATTTTTAGTAGACGAAAATAATTTGCAATAGTGTCCACTATGGCTATAAATGTGGTTGCGTATGTTTTTTTTGTTTTCTTGAAAACCTGTCTTCTTCAAGGAAAAGCAATTGTCCAACTGTTGAACTTTCTTATGGTTATTCTGTGTACAAATTGGTTATTTACTCCAGGTGGACTAATGTTTCTTTTATTTTTTATTTTTTGTGAAAACCTGTCTTCTTCAAGGAAAAGCGATTGGCCGACTGTTTAAACTTGCACAATGTTATTGTATCCAAAAGTTGGTTATTTTCCGAGTGGACTAATGTATTTCAAAATTGTGCAGGGTATTGCTAGAAAACTTGTCAAAGCTGCCCTTCAGGAGGCAGCAAAGAAAAGAGAAATGAGATACTCGGACTTGAAAAAGATAGATCGGGGAGTGAGACGGCATTTTCATGATGATATCACGGTCATAGTTTTGTTTCTAGATTCCCATTTGATAAGTCGAAGTTCCTTCCACGGTCCAGTGATCTCGATTAAAGGAGGTGGACATCCTGGAGATTCCAATACCTAGAATGAGTTACCTACCTTTTAATCCACTTGGGCTGATATATGTTGAAACATTTCTCTTAGAACAAAAAGAGAAAGGAAAAAAGAAAAGGACAATAGTAGTAGTATGTGAAGCTTTTGCTTCTTGGAATCTCATAAATGGTAAGTTGATGATTATGCCTGGAAAAGATTCTGTCAAATCTGCTGATTGGCATATGAAACCTGGAATGTTATGGACAAAAGTGGTGAGGTAGAAAGCAGAAAATGACAAGTTCAATTTTCGAAGAGATGTTTAAAACTCAAAAATTCTAATGCTTGAATTTCATTTCCCGAATTAAATCGGTATTCTGTCGAAAAAATCTTTTGCAAATCAAATTTTTGCGCTCTATATATATACATGTTCTCAATTATTTGACTTGGAATTTCTTTGTATCTCTGTATATGCATAGGTCTTATTCCAATATCTTGGAAAGTAAGGTAAGCTACTTATCATTTCTATAGATATTACTTAATACTTTTATGCATAATGGTGTCATAGGTACTATTTCCACACTGAAATGGTATGGTATTTGGATATGTTCTATGGGGATGTTCTTGGGTAGAAATATACTTTTGGCCCTGTCAGCCAAAGACCTATTTCCGAAATGTTTTCTTTTCTTTTCTCAAACATAGTTACATAACAGCTGTAATTTAACCTATTGCAGCAAATTTTTAGTTTATTGCCTTATTTTCCAGTCCCAGTTGTTATGAGTTTGCCACATGTAACATTTAGGTAACCTGATAGTGTAATTCTATATAAGTGAAACTCCTGTCAAATGGCTTTTCCCCTACTTCGTGAAATTTAAGGATACTTAGTTTTTTTTTTTTTTTTTGGTCCTATTCTTTTTAACTTAGTTTTTTTTGTCCTATTTGTTTTTTTAGTGTAAATAAGTAACAGCCACGATTGGCAGATTTAGAAGTATATCTAGCTTGTTTCAGCTTGTACTGTTCTGTGCTTTCAAACATTGTGTAGACATTATTAGAAATCCATAGCTGTGCAATATTAGGTGCCAAAATCAGCAAATGATTGCTGGAAAGTGATTTCCCTATTTTTCAGGTATGTTTAATACATGACGAGCTCAAAGGAAGAGGGGAGCGGGGTAAATATAAAAAGCAAAAACCTTGTAAAAAAAAAGGTATGATTATTTTGCAAAATTATGAGTAACATGATATAAAAGAACAATATCCAAATTATAGGACCCCGCAAGCCATCCTTTGTGTAAGCCTCGAAAATGCACTGGGTTTTTGATGTGAAGATATGATGACTGAAGGTGTAAAAAGAAGAAGAGGTAATGTTAAAATTACATGAAAGAAAGTTATGTCAAAAAATTTATAATATCTCAAAATTCAGACATATCAAACACAATATAGAAATGATAGAAGTTGAAATTTGTATAGATGATACCAACTAAAAAACGTGTGTTTACTAGAAGACTCTTAGTATATTAAAGTTATAAGTGCTAGATAATATTTAAAATATGAAGTATTTTTGTACATAACATACAAAAATGTATACAAAACATATATATTTTTCGGCTATTATTTTGAGAGCGGCTATACAGTGTTATTTTTCCAAAATATTATGGACCTAACAAATCATTATGACATTGATATTTCATACTGTCAAAACCAACTAACTTGAGATTGAAAATCAATTCGAGAATACATTGTTAACCCAAAATCATGAAAAGCTAACAGAATATGCAGGTCCTTTGAATGTCACATTTTGTTGGACTTCAAGGAGAAGGAAATTCTGTATTTGCTCTATGTTTTGTGCTTATATATATGTTACGATGTTCTAAGGGTTGATACATGGACGCCACTATTGTTTGTATATCTCATTTCTTCCAAACTAATATTTTTGTTGATTGCTATTTTTGTTTCTCCAATATTTCTCACTGCTTTATAATCCCTAGTTTTTAACTTCACTAGAATTAGATTTAAATTCTTTTTCTCTAGCTAATGAGAAGATTTTTCTTTCAGTTGGGTGCCAGTGAGTCAACTATAGCTCGAAACTTAAAAAAAGAGCTTTAATATGAGAAATATTTCACAAAAAACCATCCCACAGTACACATTAGTAAATGTAAAAGGAAAAAGTAAAGTTTTTGTTAAAAAAACACTAATACAAGGGCAGAATTTTGAGGAGGTGTGCAATTTCTTCATCACAACTACAAGCATCACAACGAAAATCATCATCATCTTCGTCGTCACTGTCAAAAGAAGGCCATCGACGCCACTTATTTTTGTAAGAGCGCTTATGATGAAGGGTGCAGCAATATGGGTTTTGTGCCAAGACTATTGGATTCAGTACCCAAATACTATTCAATATGTCAACCAAGTTTGTTCGGCACTCTCCTAATGCTCTCCTCATTGGCTTGTTTCCTTTCATTTTGCCAATCGCTGCTATGCCATTTTGCTTGAATTCTCCACCTACCAAAACTTGGATTATGCTTATTACATATTGTGCTCCAAGGTGTCCTGCTTCTGCAGCTTTAGCAAGGCATTCTATTGCATATTTTGGCCTTTCTTTCCTAAAGAAATCAACCTAAAGTGGCAGGAAAAAAGAATGCTTAAATATTCAAAACAAGAATAACACATTGTACCTATATTAGTTGATTATTAACTAACTAATTAGGGACAACCAGTATGAAACAACTAGAACGATATTTTTCTTTCCCGCAATATAGGAAAATTAGAACAATAATGCCAATTTGAGTAAACGGCAGTATTTTTGCATGTTAATATTCTTATGTATTCTGAATAAAAGATAAATTTAAAAAAAAAAAAAAAATCCATTCGTTACTTTCTATGCATCGACACCAACTTCTACAACATAATTAAGTAATATTACAATTTTATCCTTCTGGCTGTCCTTTTTTTTTCTTTCTTTTTCTTATTTCCCTGTGACATACATCAGGGGCGGATGTAATATAAAAATATCGAGTTCAACTGAATCCAGTACTTTCGACGCAAAGCATAAATTTATGTGTAAAAATTAGAATAATTATTATAAATAGTAGATATAAATCCCCATAACTTTAAAAATATATAATGAGTTAAATGCTAAAAACTTTAAATGTTGAATCGGAGGTGAACACATCACATATCCCATGCAAAAATACATTAATTCATCCACAGTAAATATTGGACGAAAGAAATCAAAAGAAGTATAGAATGAATTACGCAAAAGAATAGATTACTTACCACACCTTTTCGGTACAACGCTTCAGCATTCCCATTCTCCCTACACATTCTCATCAACAAAGAAAGCTTTTTTTCCTTCTCTTCCTTGTCTCTTTTCCATGGAGGTCCTAGAGGGAATTCCTCCATTGACATATGACGATAAATATATCGATCGTTCGAAACTCCATTGAAGATTTTACAACTGACATGAACGCATATATATAATATACATGTCAAAAGAAAATTAAAAACAAACAAAAAATATATAGAACGCAACATGTAGAAACAATGTTGAAGAATACAAACCTCAGCTTAACATTGATATAATCTGTAAAAGAAGAGGAAGCAACTCTTGCAATAACTTCAGAGAGCAGCTCATTCGGAAGAGATTTGATATTGGAGGAATTGACAACACTCTTTTTTAGCTTTTTGTTATATTTTGTTGGTCTTCTTTTCATTATTTCTCTTGATGAATGACTTATCGCCATTGTGATGCCTAATTAGTGGGAAAAAAAATAAGTGATTCTGCCCTGATTTTATAGTAGCTGATCAATTTCCTATATATATATTTTCCTTGTTTGAGTAGAATTCGGTGTTAGAAAAAAGAAAAGAAAAGAAAATTTTTGTTTAGTTTCTTGATTTCTGTTGTTATCAAGTGGTAACGAGATATATAGAACAGTACATAGCACCGCTTGTCCGCTCCTTTCCCTATGCGTACTTGGAACAATCTGTCCACTTTGCAAAATTTCAGAAAATGGATTATCAATTTTTCACTTTTTTTTTTTGCTTGTGGAGAATGACTTAATATATGATTGGTAGTATAAAATATTGAACCAGCTCCGGATTTCTTTCTAGTTGAGAATGAAAATTAACTCAATTTTGAATGGTATTGGGTGTTAGGAAAAGAATTTCTTACAATATAGCCAAATATTGCTAGGTCGAAGGTGATATACATAGCACCACTCTTTCACTCCTTTCCTATGTGTACTTTTTTTTTCCTCATACCTTTCCTATGTGTACTTGGACTAGTAAGTTTCTTGCCATTACTAAAAACTTTCTTCCACTTTGTAAAACAAAGAAAGTTTTATTGATTTCAATATTTCGGAAAAAGAAAGTACTCAAATTTAGAAACTCATTAACATTTCTATAAAGTTAACTTTCCGCTCTAGTAACTGGAAACCAATTAAGAAGTAATTTCCTGCAACATGGCCGGGGTCATAGGTTTGCAACATTCTTCTGCAGTGTAAATAACATTGAATTTTGGATGTTCACGTATAGTATCACGACTCAACTTATTTACGTTGACATGTAAAGAATTTTTACCTATCAATGTATTACTGATTGTAATAAGTTATTTATATTATTTTCTAAGTTACAAAATTACGTTTATCATACATAATTACATGTTATTGTAACAATAGAAGGACTATGTATCTCAAAAGAATTAATACAACTTGGAATAAAGGATTTATATTAGTGCTCCCGCGTTATATCATAAAGGTATAAGTTTCACTTTTCATAGGAAAAAACAGAATTATAAGTGCTTTGGTGCATAGGAAAAAACAGAATTATAAGTGCTTTAGTGCATATAACTCTTTTTCCAGTTAGAATCTAGATTACATGCTGTGGATCCCATGTCCAATAATCCCAATTCCTGTTAAGAGACTTCATTGTCTCTCTGCAAAAGAATAGCGTAAAACAATGTAGCGGAAAACCAAATAGTGCAGACATCCTGCATCATCATTTAGGTTTCGTGTATGTATAACTTTCTAGCTGCTTGCTTTCTCCCCCTAATGTTGAATCACCAACACATATCCCGAATATAAATTGAGAATTCATATTTATGCGATCACCAACATATATCTCCAACCTTTTTTGGGAACTCATCTTTATTCATTATGGTGAAGCAACTACACCACACATCTAAATTTCAAGATGAAAATTATTTGATTCTTGAACCTAAACCAATCATTATAAGGGAACTTATTATAACGTGTTGATTTGATGCTTCCAAGTGCTGCTACATGCTAATTAATACATTCATACGAAATTCAGATTTGGGAGTTCTGCTCTTTTAACTAATGGTTTAACTATAATTGAAGGTATACAATTTCTGTTATAAACCAAATGGGATTTAAACTAGTGTTATCAAAATAAATCATCATAAATTTTTAATTTGAATTTGTACTCTTATAATTTGAGCAACCTTGCAAAGCTAAACTATATCACGAGAACAAGCAATTCAAGAGAATTCTTGAAGAATATTTTATTTCTTCAATATATGTCAATGTGAATTCTCAGTTATTTTTATGCATCATAATTAAACTGAGATGGCCAAACCGATCATGCAACCTAATAAAAAAAATCATATCAGTAAACTATCATGTAATTTATCATGCTTATTTTTATGAATACAAACACAAAAGAAAAAACGGGAAATCTTCTTACCCACTATAGTTTTAGTAACATGAAGATAATAAATCTTCCTATCCTTTGTAGACTCAATATAATAGCGGTATTTGCCGAATGCTTTTGAAATTTAATAAGTTTCTTGAGATTTGCTACAACATTGATGATATGATCAATTTCGCTTTTTCTCAGAGTAACAATTAACTCTTTTAGAACTCTAAATTAATTTTGTACTGTTAAATATTTCATGATACCATCCATATAATGAATATCTCATTCAGAAAGAAATTCATATCCTTGTGATCATGATCAAAATGGTATAGTCAAGGCTCATTTCTTACTTTACTTTTTCTCTTCAATTATCACATAGGCAAAATATTTGACCAATAATATTGATCAATAACTATTTATACTATAACAATGGCTTATTTAGTGTAGTACTCTCAAACCTCCGGTTTAAGGTGAGTTGTGGTATCAACAACGCATGAATACAAATTGTCACATTCACTTACAGAAATGAGTCTATATTCATAATACTTATTATAAAAGTCGTATTTTCTTCAAGGAATGGACTATAATCATTTGAATGTGCTTTATTATTTTTTTCATACTATATTAATGATAAATATTGCCTTCACCTTTTGAAGGATTATTTTGAAAACTCTTATTATCCTATTTTTTATAAGGTAAAGGGTCAAAAATACCCATTTACTATGCGAAAAGGATCATTTCTATCCCCATTATACTATCAATCCATAATTGCCCCCGACGTTACATAATTAGTAAAAAAATTACCCCTCCGCCGTTAGAGCCCTCCACCATGGCCAATGTCATTCCACATGGCCTGACATTTTGCTAAGGTGAAAGTCATATGGAATGCCACCTCAGCGCACCAATCCAATTTCCCCCCTTCCCCCAATTTTTCCTCCAATACCACCTCCTCCTTCACCTACCTATTCTCTACACTGAAATTATTTTACTTATTTGTCAAGATTGCATTTTCCAGCTTTTTGGAAGTGAAATATAATTGCAAATTTGATTCCTATTTTATAGTAATATCAGCCTCAAAAATCCAATTTGCTATCTACTTCTCCTAATAATGTGCTTAAATGACGAGCTAGAATGAGAAAGAATGGCTTACCAAATGGTTGACTACTTATTGTTGGCCGTCAGTCATGTTACTTCCAATCAACTATACAACATAAGTAACTTATGATTGATACCCATTTGCTATGTTTTTGGATCTTTGAATTAGATGAGAATAGAATTTTTATGATGATTCCATAAAGTTGTATGATTATGCTTACTCGGTGTTAGTCCAAAGAAAAGGAGTTTTTTTTTTTTTTTTTTTCTAAGGAAAAGAATACTTCATTACTAAAGAGAGAAAAACGTAATTTAGTTAATACAAATTATGGATAGATATCGCATAGCAACCCTTCCCGATTTGTCTTTATTGAAAGCATTTAAATAAAATTTGAAGGTGTTTCCTAGAGAATTTAGTGTTGTCCATTTCCGTAGTTTCTACAGTCAAATTTCTTCTATATTTAGCCGGTGCATCAGCCATAAAATTGCTTTTCCAAAATACATGTTCTATCGCGTCAAGCCCCACAACATCAAGAAGGAAACTACAATCAGAAATAAGATGCAAGTAGCGATGACTTTGAGAAGTAAATAAATTGCATAACACCTAGGAGTTTGTTTCCACTATAATTGGGTAAAGATTCTTTGTGAAAGCAAGTTCCATCTCTACTAGCAGGGCAAGCAGTTCAGCATGTAGAGTAGATGTTGCAAAGGAGATCTTGACGAAACAGACAACCCATGAGCTCATATGGTCTCTGATCAGCCCCCCTACGCCACTGGTGTGGATATTTGGTTCAAAAGCACCATGCAACATCTATGTTGAGCTTATAATGTGTTAGGGGTGGTGGAAGCCATTTGATTGGGACAGAGTGCCTGGGGCTGGAGGAAACTGAGGTACTGAGGGAGATGAATTTTGAAACTAGTAAGATTATTTTTTTGGGGTAAGTAGGTGTGGAGGTATGATTGAACATGTTTGAATCCTGTTAACCCAGATATTCCAAAGGAGGAATGGTAGGAGGGAGGAATCTGGGGTGTTGATAGTTACATGTGGAGTAGCAATAAAAGCTTCATTTTTACACATTTCCTTGAGCCAAATGTCAAGGGTGTATTGTTGAGGTAAGGGTATGTTGAACAAAGGCCATAGGTGGCTGGATTTGGGGCATATAAAGAAAATATGGTGGATGTCTTCTGTAAGATCAGGACAGAAGTGGCAGTAGCTTGATTGTAGTATATCTCTTTTGTATATAAGGTCCCTACTAGGGAGCTTCTACTGGAGCATTAGCCAAAGAAAGTATTTGAGCTTATCTAAACAATTGAGAAGCCAAATCCAAGAGGGTCGGTGTGTGTGGCATGTGGGAGTTGGTGGGTGAGCTGTAATTGGAGGAGGTAAGCTGACTTGGTGGTAAAGAGGCCAAGTGTTGTTTGGTTCCAAAAGAAGTAGTATGGTCTTTGGGTTGAGAAGGGGATGTAAGTATGGTGGATTTGGTCTATAACAGTGGGTAGTAGAGTGAAAGAGAGGCTGTAAAGCGACTAAGAGTGATTTGATATGATTGTTGAGATTTTGAGATCCTCATCCAACTAGTTGAGGGGGCCTTAGATGGTTTGGCGGAGGCAGGTGTTGGTTGGTAACCAGTTTTCATTCTAGAGGTTGATGGTAGAACCATCTCCTACGTTCCAAGGGAATCCTGCTTGAAAGAGACTATGAGCTTTCATCATATTTTTCCATACATAGGAGTCAGTTGGTTACACTTGGTATGTTCCTGTGCATCTGTGCTGGATGTATTTTGTTTGGATGACCTTGACCCACAATGTGCTTGTGTTGCGAGTGAATCGCCATAGTAGTCCTGCTAGCATTGCAAGATTTTTTGCATGGGTTTCATATAGTCCCTAGACACCAAGGGTTTTTTGGTGTGGTGACTACATCCCAGTTGACAAGGTGAGTCTTTCTTCTTCCAAGAGTGGAGCCCTATAGAAAGTGGAGTTGAAAGTATCAATGTGATTTCTAATAGAAGCTGGTAAGAGGTTAGTTTGCATGGAGTAGTTAGGTTGCTAGGACTGATTGTAAAAGAGTAGTTTTGCCTGCTAGATTTTGCAGCTAAGCTTTCCAACCTGATAATTTTTTGTTTCTTTTATCAAGGATGAATTGATAATCTCTACCTTTGGGGTAATGCATTGATAAATAAAACCTAGGTATTTTCCAAAGTTTGTAGAGGAGCGAATATTGAGTGCATTTGTTAAGATTGCTTGGGTGTCACTGGATACATTTTAGGAGAAGAAAACTTTTGATTTGATTTGATAATCATGGAGGCATTTTGTATATTAACCCTAGAGAATGGGATAAGGTCGTTAGTAAAAAGTAGGTGTGAGATTGGTGGCCCCGATCTGTTGAGTTTGACTGGAGTCCAGTCTCCATTTAGGGTGGCCTGTTCAATTAGGTGGGTCAATAATTGCATACAAATGATGAATATGTAGGGGGAGAGGGTCCCCTTGACGGATGCCTCTAGAAGGTTCAAAGAATTTGGTGGGCTTGCCATTTATCATGATGGAGATAGAAGCTGAGGAGATATAATTCATGATGAGGTTAATAAGGGAGATGAAAAATCCTAAGTTATGAAATAATTTGCTAATAAAGGACCATTCAAGTCTGTCGAGAGACTTTTTCGAGGTCTAATTTGAGCATCATATTGCCCATGCAGCCTGTCATTCTTTGAAATGAATGGATGGCTTCTTGGATGATGATGTCATTATCGACAACTCGTTGCCCTAGGAGGAAGCTGCATTAGATGGGACTAATAAGGTTTTTGAGGAAAGGTCGGATTTTATTGACAACAATTTTGGTAATAGTTTTGTAAAAGGTGTTACAAAGATTGATTGGTTTGTATTGCAAGATATGCTCGGGAGTCTTTACCTTTGGTATAAGTATAATAAAGGTGTTATTAAGCTCTAGAGATATGATGGAGGACATGAAGGCATCCTTGCAACTTTTTATTACAGCAGACTTTGTGTTAGTCTAGTATTTTGAAAAAAAAATGGGGTGGAAGCCATTCGGGCCAGGCGCTTTAATAGGTTTGAAGGATTTTATTGCCCGGTGGATTTCAACTTCTGAAAAAGGTCTTGTCAGGCGCATCCTTTCCGCTTTTGAGAGGGCATACTCAAAACGTGTTAGGTCATGAGGGAGGTTTGAGCTAGTTGTTAACTCAGTGGAGTAAATAGTATGGTAGTGCTTGAAAATTATGGATTTTATCTTATTTTGGTTAAAGGTCCAGTTGCCTACCGAGTCATTCAGTCCTAATATCCTGTTACGTCTGCACTTTTGAATAGTAAATATGTGAAAAAACTTAGTGTTAGCATCCCCTCGTTTATCCATTGGACTCATGATTTAATTGTCCAAAAGTCTTCTTCATTTTTTAGGACCAAGTTGTATTAGGAAATGAGCTCATCCTCTAGATTATGATGAAAATAAGTTTTACGGCTCTTGTCCACATTTTGGAGCCCTTCTAGTCTGGCTAGGAGGACCTTTTTTGTGAAAATTATTACCAAAGGTGGTTGTATTCCATTCCTGAAGATGTTACGTAAAGAATTTTATGGCAACATGATATAATGAGGAGTCATACCAGTGGTGTTTTATGATACCCTTAAAATCAGGGTGGCTAAACCACATAGTTTTGAGGCGGAATAAGTTATTTGACCTAGAGTTAGATTTGGTGAGGGAAGCAGTAAAGGGCAGTGGTCCGAGTGTGTTATGGAAAGGTGAATAACACTAGAATTTGGGAATAAGCTAAGCTATGAAGGATTTGCGTAAAAACGGTCTAATCTTTCCAGAATTAAGTTATTCTTTATTTTTTGTAGATTGGTCCAGGTAAATCTCGAGCCTGTAAACCCTAGGTCCATCATGTTAATGTTTTGAAGAAAAATATTAAGGCAGTAGCACGATTGTTATTAATAGGATTACTACTAAACTTATCCACAACCAAATTTATTTCATTAAAATAACACAAAATCCAGGGATAATTATGGATGCTGAGAGTTTTTCTGTGTTTTCCCACAGAATTTTTCTTTCGCTAAACTTAGTACTAGCTTAAACGAGAGATAGGATCAAAGGTTTGGCTGAAGGGGTAACCTGGACATTTACATGGATCTCCTGGTTGGTAACTACAATAGGGTCCACCTAAGCAAATACATGCTCCTTCCACATCATAATCATACCACCTGAAAAACCAATAACACTGACATGGAGCATGTTAGTAAAGCTTAGCTCGTTCATGAGGGCCTCATGGGTTGGTTCTTGAATTTTTGTCTCTGTGAGACAGACCATAGTTGGGTAGTTCCAGGAAAGGACGACTCTCAGATTCCTCCTAAAATCAGCATCGTTAGCTCCTCTACAATTCCATAATAGTATCTTCATTAAGGGATCTTGTTGGGGGTGATCTCCCTCGTTGAGCGCTCATAGGGTTCAATGTAAGGGACATTTGATGGTAGTTGAAATCTACTAGGGGAAGCATTCTCTCTCACAGTGGGGACCATCACAACCGAGTAAGACAATGGCTCGATAGGGTAGATCCTCATGTTGATCCCCAACTTCATGATCGGTGGTGGCACACTAATCAGGAACATTCTTTTGGAGTTTTACAGCAGGATAAGAGTCCGTTATTGTAAAGTTTTGGAGAAGTTGATTGACGATGTTTTCCTGAAAGGGGCCTATGCACGTTGCCCCCGACGATGGTGGTGGGGACTTTGGTTGCTACGTCTCCTCGAAAAGGAACTGTGGCAAGAGTGGCACTATTTGCTCGTCTTTCTGTTGGTCTGGTGAAGCATACTGGGGGGCCATAGTGGGTGATGAGCTCTATGAGTTGGGTGGTAGGGGTGTATTCCAGCGTGGTAGTGGAGCTGTTGCATGTTGGTTTTGCTGTTTCTGCTTGCATGTCGAGTATCTGGTTGTTGAGCTCCAGTACTATGATTTCTCTGACCTGGATGAGCTGGTGTGCATGTTGCATTCTCATGTTGGACTGCAATCCTTGTGAGACCTAGTGGGACAAAGTGTTTGTGTTCTCCATCAGTAGTGTCACCTGTTAGATCATGAAGTTGTAGTTCTAATGATGTGAAAGATTTTATTGTGGAGCTTCCTCTTGTACCTGGGGAAGGAGGTCCTAGTTTGTGTGGTGCTTCAATAAAGGGTGTTTGGAGGTAAACGTTTGGGTGACAGAGTGGATTTGGGTGTCCGTCGTCCTTGGAAGGTAGTGAATTGGAAAAGGTGCCTTTAGGTAGCGAGTGTTGTTCCCATTGGTTCTCCGGTGGGGGTTCTTCGTAGTTCCTACGAGCACTGTTCCTTAGTGGTGATTGAAGCACTTTGTTTGGTAGTAGAGCAGAAGTGTGAGGGGGTGATTTATGAATAGGGGGATAGTGGTGGCTGCGATATAAGGGAGGGAGAGGAGTGATTGAGTGGTATAGGGCATGATAGGGGGTCACCATTTAGGTGGGAGCTTATGGGTTTTGATAGACCGGAGATGTAGTAGGGTATATCTAAATCGAGCAGTGGCAAAGATTGAGTTGCAGGCGCTGGAGGAGGTGCATTAAATGCACTGGTAGAGAAAATGATTATATCCTTAGGGTGAGATGGGGGATTTAGGTATCTAGCGTTTATTGAGTGGATAAGTTTCTAGGTTTGTTATACTTAATTGTGAGGGAACAATATTTGACCTAAGGGAGGATTGTTTAGGCATTGTTTGTTTGGGAACTAAAGTTTTTGGGGTGATATTAAATGTAGGCAGTGGAAAAATATCATGAGAGAGATTGGAATTTAGGGTATGAGAGAGGTGGTTTTTGGATGTTATAGCTATGGTGTCAGATTGTGTGGTAGGGATGCGATTTTTTGGAGGCGTGGATAGGGACGTGGGGGGGGTGGGGGGTACTTGACTGAGTAGCTATATGGGTGGGGTTTGGTGCATCGTCAGCCGCATAATGAGTGATAAGACATGGAAAGAGTTGTGTGTAGTAAGAGACTCAGTGGAGAGAGGCTTGGTAGGGAGGCTGCCACATGGAGGGTATGTGGCATGTGGAGTCACGGAGGTGGATGATATAGAATTAGCATGAACAGACATGTCCACGTCCAGTCCCTGTGGTAGGCGGTGAGCCCACATTGGCAGGTGGAGTGGAGTGACGTGGCATCTATCAGTCGTATTGTTTGACTGAGGGATTTGATTGTTGGAAATTTTTTGGGGAAAAGGTGGAGTAAAGCTTCTGTCAATTCCCACTGGTGCTGTATAGCGTCCGTCAAATCCTTCGTACAGATTTTCTCCATCCTTTGAAGATGGTGAATGTTGTTCCGTCAAATCCTTTGAATCTTTAATAATTTTTTTTCTTTTATTTTCTTTGAGTTCAAATTTACCAGAACGGACAGAGTGGGTTTCTACGTATTCTTTTCCTTTTCTTTTTGGGTAGACTACTGTTTTTCATGGGCCTTCGGACGTACCTGAGTGTGTTGCAGCAATGTTCATGGAAGGGGGAGTTTTGTTCCCATATTGTTCTGGAATTGATAGTTTTTGTGCCCCAAACATCCACATAGTATGCATAGGGGAATTGTGTTTTCATAGTGGATTTGTTGGAGATGAGTGCCAAGGAGAACTGTTGTAGGAAAGGGTCTACCTAGTGTTGGCAAGATGCATAAACGTGCATAGGGACCTCAACTTGCTTGTACTATGCAATTATTGATATTTAAAAGTGTTCCTAGTAGTTGGCCATTTTTTTCAAGATTAGGATATCATAAAACTCAGTGGGTAGATCTTGTAGACTTATCCAGATAGTAGCAAAAAAGGGTTGGGCATCTTGTGGGTTGAATTTTGATTCCCATTGCATGACTAATAGTTTTTAGGATCCTATGAACCATGGTCCTTAGTGCAAGGCTTTAGCATAATTATCTCAGGAGACAAACTTTACGAGATAGTAGTCGTTACCTAGATCTATAAGGTTAAGAGCTTCAGATAGCCGCCATAGCCAATGCAGCTTGTCCTTAAGAAAAGATATATACTCTATTTGTCTTTAATAGGGTAGTTCAAAGGTGAAATCCTTTTTATATAGTTATATGATGGTATATTAGTTGTCATAATTCACCTTGTATGTGTCAAAAATGTCGTATTCAGAACTCTCCCTAGGCTAAGACCCACTTCGACTTTGATCTAGGTTCTTCATCTAAATCAGAAATGACCCTTCTCGCTTTATGTTCAACTCCTCTTAGGTTTCGTTTTTATCATTCTTTGCTGGAAATCCAGCTTTTAAACCAAATGAGTATGCATTCTCTTCTCGGATTGAGCCCCAAATATAGCTAGTTAGGTGAAGAAGGAAGGTGGTATTGGAGGAAAAATTAGGGGAAGAGGTTAAAATTGGGTTGGTGCGTTGAGATGGCATTCCATATAGCCTCCACCTTAGTAAAATATCAGGCCATGTAGGATGGCATTGGCCATGGTGGAGGCCCTAACGGCCAAGTGGTATTTTTGTACAAATTCTATAATGGTGGGGCAATTATGGATGGATATTATAACGGAGGGTATAAATGATTCTTTTCGCATAGTAAAGGGATATTTTTTGGCCCTCTTCTGTTTTTTATAATTGCCATAATGATGCCTAATATTATTTTATCCTTTTTCCATGTCCACTTTTATTTATTCAACCACTTGTCTTTATTCAGACTTATTATTCACTGCTACCACATTTTCTTCAGGAATGGAGCATATCAACCTAGATATATTTTACGATTTTTTATCAAAAGCACATTATTTTACCTCAATCATTATTGTATCATTAATATGGTGCATTGGGACTTGAATCAATATCTTACCCTCATTAAGGCGTGTTAGCCCTTGATGCATTGGGACTTGAACACAATGTCTTATCATTATGGTACACGAGAGCTTGAACCTGATGTCTTCAAATCTCTTTTCGAAATATTTTTACTTAAATTAAGAGAAGATTTGAAGCATTAAATAATATTATTATTATTACAATAATGATAACAACAACAACAACAATAATAATAATAATAATAATAATAATAATAATAATAATTATTATTATTATTATTATTATTATTATTAATATTTCATATGTGATATTACATGATGTGTGTGTTGGTCCTTGAACCATTCAGAAGGATCTGTCTCCAGTTTGTTGCTGCAAGTTGGTTCTTGTGTAAACCTGCAACTTCTCTTTCTATAGGGAAAAAAGAGTTTAGGCTCATATAAGTAGTAACAGTAGCAATATACACCGATCTTCCTTGATGTCTTTCAATCATGCATTTTTACACTTATGCATATTGATTATGCTTATGTCTCACATAAAGAAATCAGCATCTCATGTTATGAAAGTCAAAGATCATATATGCTCTAGCTATAAATTAGATGCACTAAAATTGCAATTAGCAAGTTTATGTTAACTAGAATGAGTAGAATTCTCTAAGGGTGTGTTTGGTACGAAGAAAAATATTTTCCGGAAAATATTTTTTATTTTTCTCATGTTTGGTTGGCTTAAATGTTTTGGAAAATATTTTCCGCACGAACTCATTTTCCTCCAATGGAAGGAAAATGTTTTCCCTATCAAGAGTAGGAAAAACATTTCTCAAAACTCCTTTTTAACATTCCCCACCCTATTCTCCATCCCCACCACCCCTACCCTGCTCTCCCCCACCCTCAATAAAAAATATACTTTCTTTTCATAATGTATAAAAAGTATTTTCTTTCATTTCAACAAAAAAAGTACTTTCTTTTCATGATGTATAAAAAGTATTTTCTCTCACTTCAACAATATAATGCAATAAAAAGTATTTTCTTTCATTTCAAGAAAAAATTACTTTATTTTCATAATGTATAAAAAATCTTTTCTTTCATTTTAACAAAATGAGTACTTTCTTTTCATGTTGTAGAAAGAGTACTTTTTTTGCAACCAAAAAAAGAGTATTTTCGTTTTAGTTATGGAGCACCAATTTCAACATTGTTTTTGCGTGAAAAAGAAAAGCAGCACATTAGTTCACTTGGGTTTGTGTGAATTTTTAAAAGAATAATTAAATTCTTAAAGAAAATAAAGTCTTGAAAACATTAGGTATCTGGGGGGCAGGGAGGGGGGGAGCATAGGAAACATGAGAATTTCGGAGAATAGGGGTGAGGAGAGTAGCATAAAAAATTATATTCTTAAAAAATATTTTCTACTATTTACCAAACACCAAAAATTATTTTTTGGAAATTTTTTTTCACTCACCAACCAAACAAGGAAAAATAAGTGATAAAACAACTCATTATCAAGAAAAATATTTTTTATGGAAAACGTTTTTCTTTGTACCAAACACACCCTAAGTATTCACCTTGGTAGATTTTTGTCTCTCTGTTTTAGAAATCTTTAATTCACATTTTTCTTTAAAATAATCAAAATATACAGAATACTATTTTTATGTATGAAGAACCTGACAAATAGGTTAATTGTGCACGGTCGAAATTGGGCTCGATTAATATAAGGCAGATCGGGCTCGGAATGCGAAGGGTTGAATATTGACCCCGAGCTTCATCAAAGCAGGACATGAGGTTAGAACGTCTGCCTTCGAGAATACTGAGCCCGTGATTCGGAACCGATCCTGACCCCGAACGTGCTCGAGGGAAGATCGTCGAACCTAAATAACGGAAAGCCAGAATATCCGTAATGGGTCGAGCATTGCGGTGGGCATCTCGGCACGGATCAATGGAACTGCTTAATTAGTAAATCAGGAGATTTTTTTACCTTATACAGAATTGTACCTAAAATAGGATTCCCCTACTATATAAAGGGGGGTCTAATTATTTGTACGAGACACTTTGATCTGATCACGAAAAATAGCAATATACTGATCTTTTTAATAAGTACTGCCGGATTATTCTGTTTCTGACCTCAATTGTAACATCTCTTAGCCAGGGACATTCAACATACAAGGCCAACATCGCCTAACTTGTGTGCTTTGCATTTATTTTTTATCATTAATTTCAATTTCAATTTGGTTTCTCACTTTATTATCAAATAGATCACATATCCTTAAAACCGCAAATAAATTCAATTGTTATCCGATTTTGAGGGTAAACAGTGGCGCCCACCGTGGGGCTAAGGATAATAGTAGTTATTTGATACAAATTTCCATAACACACACACACACTGCTTCATACTTGCTATTTGAAGTATCTTTGATTCTAGGCTATAATACAGAAATGTCAAACTCTCAATCGGCACCTCTGCACGTTGACAACGAATCCGGTTACCAAGATGAAAATAACAACATAGAACCTGATAACGAGATCCCGATTGTAGATCCGATTGATGCTAACTCGCACATTGTTGTTGATGCGGATCCGCCTACCGACCCTGTAAATACTCGTGCACAGAGGAGTCTAATCGGTAGCTCAAAACCCCCAAAACATTGAAGGGGACGGGATCAGCCTACCAGTAATCTTCGAAATGTTGTAGGATCAATAGAAGGCGATAGCTCAGTTACAAAACCAATTCTATGCGCCGAATAGGGTTGAGCCCGATCCTTTTCGGAAAATTACCCGCAGGGATGAATCACTCGTAGGAAGGTCGAATGAATATGGATCGGGGGCGAACCCCGAAATTATAAAGATGCTCGAGGAGATGACAAAACGGATAGAATCAGGGGAGAAAACGATCGAGGCAAACGACAAAAAGGTGAAAACCTACAATTCTAGGGTAGATCAAATCCTAGGGGCACCCCCTGTGTTAAAAGGCCTGGATTCCAGGAAGTTCCTGCAGAAACCTTTTCCACCAAGCGCGGCTCCAAAGCAGATCCCCAAGAAATTTCGTATGTCCGAAATACCCAAGTATAATGGAATGACCGACCCAAACGAACATGTAACCTCGTATATTTGTGCTATCAAAGGGAACGACCTAGAGGACGATGAGATCGAGTCCGTTCTGTTGAAAAATTTGGGGAGACCCTGTCAAAGGGAGCTATGATATGGTATCACAACTTACCTCCTAATTCTATTGACTCATTTTCTATGCTTGCAGATTCTTTTGTGAAGGCACACGCAGGTGCCATCAAGGTCGAAACCAGGAAATCAGACCTTTTCAAAGTCAAACAAAAGGATAACGAGATGCTTAGAGAATTCGTGTCCCGATTTCAAATTGAACAAATGGATATGCCGCCGGTCACTAATGATTGGGCTGTTCAAGCTTTCACTCAGGGACTCAATATTCGAAGCTCGGTGGCTTCACAGCAACTGAAATAGAACTTAATAGAATACCCAGCTGTTACATGGGCTGACATACATAACCGGTATCAATCGAAAATCAGAGTTGAAGATGATCATCTCAGGGCCCCTTCGGGGTCCGTCTATCCAGTTAGAGCTCCTAAAAGAGTCAAAAGGGATATTGATCACGAACCAAGATCGAACAGGGATTGATATTAGCCGTATCATTGGGAAAGAAGAATCAGTGGATCCAGGCGGAACCCCCTAAGAAATGAAATAGGAAATGACCAAGGCCAGAGCAGTCGGGGACGCATGACCAAAAGCAGCTTCGAAAGGCCCATAGGGCATAAAGAAGCAATGAGGCTATCGGAGTACAACTTTAATATCGATGTTGCCATTATTGTATCGGCTATCGGTCGCATCAAAGATACAAAATGGCCTCGACCTCTACAATCCGATCCAACCCAAAGGGAACCTAACCAAATGTGCAAATATCATGGCACTCACGGTCACAGAAAGGAAGATTGTCGGCAACTGAGAGAGGAAATAGCCCGGCTATTCAATAATGGACATCTTCGAGAATTTTTGAGCAACCGAGCCAAGAATCATTTCAGGAACAGGAATTCTGACAAACAGACAGGGTAAGAAGAACCTCAACACATCATCAACATGATCATCGGTGGAGTCGATACCCCTCAATGGCCGATACTAAAACGCACCAAAGTATCTATCACTAGGGAGAAACGGACTTAGGATTACACACCAAAAGGAATTTTATCTTTCAACGACGAGGGCGTGGAAGGGATTATACAGCCCCATAATGACGCACTGGTAATATATGTACTCGTGCATAATATTAGATTTAAACGTGAGTTAATCGATCAGGGTAGCTCGGTCAACATTATTCGATCAAGGGTCGTGGAGCAACTCGGTCTACTAGACCAAATCGTTCCTACAGTCCCAATTCTAAACGGATTCAACATGGCATGTAAAACCACTAAAGGTGAAATAACATTGCCGATAAATACCGCCGGAACCATTCAGGAAACAAAGTTATGTGTGATCGAAGGGGACATGAGGTACAATGCTCTGTTCGGGAGACCATGGATCCACGACATGAGGGCGGTGCCTTCAACGCTACACCAGGCATTGAAATTTATGACGCCCGACGGGGTTAGAACGGTCTACGGGGAGCAACCGGCCGCAAAAGAAATATTGGCGATCGAAAAGGTGACGCCATCACCTACAGTTCCAACATCGAAAGGCCCAAACCAAGTGATCGAAGAAACGAAGAAATAGCAATCACTGATACCGCCTTCGGCGGATATGAACAAACAAGTGTATGTCGAGGACGATGACTATGGGATTCCCAGATCTTTTATCACCCCTGATAACTTCGATGCCACTAAATCGATGGTCGAGGAACTGGAAAAAATCTTATTGCAAGAGGACTTGCCCGATCGAAAGGTATACCTGGGCACGGGGCTGAGCCTCGAGCTTAGGATAAAACTTATTCAATTTCTTATAACTAACGAAGACTGTTTCGCTTGGTGTCACCTTGATATAACAGGTTTCCCATCAGAGATAACCACTCACAAGCTGAGCCTGGACCCGAAGTTCCATCCAGTTAAACAAAAAAGGAGGCCCCAGTCCGAAATCAAACATGTTTTCATCAAGGATGAGGTATCTAAACTTTTAAAAATAGGGTCTATTCGGGAGTTCAAATACCCATATTGGTTGGCAAACGTAGTGGTAGTCCCTAAGAAAGGGGATAAATTAAGAACGTGCGTAGATTATAAAGATTTGAATAAAGCGTATCCCAAAGACTCTTTTCCCTTGCCCAACATCGACCGCATGATCGATGCTACGGCCGGTCACGAGACCCTTAGTTTTCTCGACGCATATTCCAGGTACAACCAAATACGGATGGACCCAGGTGATCAAGAAAAAACTTCGTTGATCACTGAATATGGCACATACTATTATAACGCAATGCCGTTTGGGTTGAAAAATGCTAGTGCCATGTACCAACGCCTAGTAAATCGAATGTTCGAGAAATAAATAGGGAAGTCAATGGAGGTTTACATTGACGACATGTTAGTTAAGTCCCTATGAGCAGAGGACCATTTAAGACATTTGCAGGTAACATTTAGTATACTGAAGCAGTACAATATGAAGCTGAACCCAGAAAAATACGCGTTTAGAGTGAGGTCGGGTAAGTTCCTCGGATTCATGGTACCTAATCAGGGAATCAAGATCAATCCTGAAAAGATCAAAGCCATTGATGATATCACGGTCATGGACAATGTGAAAGTTGTGCAAAGGTTGACCGGGCGAATAGCTGCTCTGAGGCGATTTATTTCGAGGTCGTCCGAAAAAAGCTACCAGTTCTTCGCACTATTGAAAAAGAAGAACAACATCTCATGGACCCCAGAATGCCAGCAAGCTTTGGAGGAACTCAAAATGTAATTATGGAGCCCGCCATTGCTTCATACACCGAAAGCAGACGAATAACTGTACCTATACTTGGTGGTCTCGGAGATAGCGGTAAGTGGAGTCCTAGTTCGGGAAGAACAAGGTATGCAATTTCCAATTTACTATGTTAGTAGAACGTTAGGCGAAGCCAAAACTAGGTACCCCCACCTAGAAAAATTGACGCTTGCTTTGTTAAGCACCTCTAGGAAACTGAAATCGTACTTCCAATGTCATCCCATATGTGTCGTAATGACTTACCCATTAAGGAATGTTATGTATAAGCTCGAGCCCCCGGGCCGATTGGCCAAGTGGGCCACAGAAATAAGTGGGTACGACATTGAGTATCGACCTCGAACCGCCATTAAATCTCAGGTTTTGGCAGATTTCGTGGCCGATTTCACACCAACCCTGATACCCGAGGTCGAAAGAGAGTTGTTAATTGACCCAGGAACTTCTTCGGGGATATCTTCACAGACGGTGCCTCGAACGCAAAAGGGTCAGGACTTGGCATCATATTGAAGCCCCTAGCAGGAAATATAATTAGACAATTTATTAAAACTGTGAAATTGAGTTACAACGAGGCCGAATATGAAGCCATGATTACAGGCCTACTAGCCAAGAGCTTGGGAGCGGAAGTGATCGAAGCCAAGTGCGATTCCCTTCTTGTGGTAAACCAAGTCAATGGAATGTTCGAGGTCAGAGAGGAATGAATGCAAAGGTACCTGGACAAATTGCAAGTGACATTACATCGGTTCAGAAAATGGACTTTACAACATGTACCTCGGGATTAAAACAGAGAGGGCGACACACTTGCCAACTTGGGGTCGTCAGTCAAAGACGACGAATTCAACTCGGAAAAGTCGTACAACTTATGACGTCGATGGTAGAAGAAGGCCATGCTGAGATCAACTCGACGAGCCTAACTTGGGATTGGAGGAACAAATACGTAGAATATCTCAGATCCGGAAAACTGCCCTCGGACCCAAAAGAGTCTAGGGCCCTGCGTACAAAGGCAGCCCTTTGGCCTGTCCAAAGACGGAATCTTGTTCAGAAGAACATTTGATGGCCCACTCGCAATATGTCTGGGACCGGGTGATACTGAGTACGTTTTGAGGGAAATCTACGAGGGTACCTGCGGAAATCATTCAAGTGTCGAGTCATTGATTCGAAAAATAATCAGAGCCGGTTAATATTAAGTCGATATAGAAAAAGACGCAAAGGAATTCGTTCAAAAATGTAATGAATGCCAAAGACACGCCCCGATGATCCATCAACCCGGGGAGACGCTCCACTCATATTTATCACCGTGGCCGTTCATGAAGTGGGGAATGGACATCGTTGGCCCTCCGTGGGCACCAGGTAAAGTTCAATTTAACTATTCATGACTGATTATTTTTCTAAATAGGTGGAAGCTCACATCTAAGAAGGTTAGAGAAAAAGAGGTCATCGATTTCATTTGGGATAACATCATATGCCGATTTGGAATGCCAGTCGAGATTGTATGCAATAACGGGAAACAATTCATCGGTAGCAAAGTAACCAAATTCCTCGAAGATCACAAGATCAAAAGGATCCTATCGACACCCTACCACCCTAGTGGGAATGGACAAGCTGAATCTACCAACAAAACCATACTCCAAAACCTCAAAAAGAGGTTAACTGATACCAAAGGGAGATGGAAGGAAATGTTACCCGAAGTCCTATGGGCATACCATACGAGCGCAAAATCAAGCACCAGGGCCACCCCATTCTCTCTAGTATATGGCGCCAAAGCTTTGATACCGGTCGAGGTCGGGGAGCGAAGTATCAGATTTCGATACACAACAGAGGAATCAAACCACGAAGCCATGAATACAAACCTAGAGCTGTTAGATGAAAGGCGCGAAGCGGCCCTTGTTCTTTTAGCTGCCCAAAAGCAACGGATCGAGAGGTATTACATTAGAAGGGCCAACCTTCGATACTTCAACGTCGGGGACTTAGTACTAAGAAAGGCTACACCGAACACACAGAGCCTGAACGAGGGAAAGCTAGGACCGAACTAGGAAGGACCTTATTATACTCATCAAAATCACTGAAAAAGGATCCTACAAGCTCGGAACAATGGACGGTGAACAACTACCGAACAACTGGAATATAGCTCATTTAAAGCGGTATTACTGCTAAAGTACGGCCCCGCTCTTTATTTTATTTTATTTTTTATTTACATTACAAACTAACGCCTGCAGGTAACAAATAAGGGGCCACATGAGATGTTAGGTCTGAAAGCACGCGTTGCACTCTTTTTCCCTTGGACCGATTTTATCCCAAATGGATTTTACGGTAAGGTTTTTAACGAGGCAACAAGTAAATCGTGCTAACTTAGATTCGAAGATCGATAAAAAATTGGTGACAACAATATTCGAGGCCTTTCTTCGATCAACCCCGACTACTGGGGGGCCACTTTGCATGGAAATAGACTTCAGGATTGAAGGGTTGAAGATCAATAAGATTCAATGTAAGTCAAATGAACCGTGCTCACATAGACTGCTCGAATCCTGACACAAAACTTGTACACATACATTACTATTATGCACAAGAATAAAGTGAAGTCTCTTCTTTGCAGACGTCGTGTTCTTTAAAAACTTTTCCTTTAAATTTCTTAAGGAATTCCCAGTTTATGATCCCCTAAAGGTAACGAGTCCAAGGGCCGCCCTAACCTGAGTTCGAATAATTACTCTCTCACTCGAGGACTGCCGTCCAAAAAAATAAACTCAGACGGTCCAAGTTATTAGATCTCGAGGCCACAAATCTTATTTGGCCGCGCCTAAATTAAAAAGCTAAGGCCATTCCGGGTTAACAAAATTCAAGGGCACGAAGCTTATTTGGCAGCGCCCAAATTAAAAGGCTAAGGCCATTCTGGGTTAACAAAATGCGAGGGCACGAAGCTTATTTGGCAGCGCCCGAATTAAAAGGCTAACACCATTCCGGGTTAACAAAATCTGAAGGGCACGAAGCTTATTTGGCACTGCCCAAACTATAAAGGCTATGGCCGTATAAAAGAGCTCGGAGACATCCGAAGGCCACAACCAAAAAATAACAAGGCATTAAAATTATAAAACTAAGATACTTTGGGGAAGAAAGTTTTCGGTAACAACAATTCCCCATGATGCCTCAAAACAAAATTATGTTAGAGGCAAGACTCGTTCAAGCCCTCGAACACAGCCTAAATATTTCATGCTAAGGCATTTCGATCTTTGTGAATGCAAATAAAGAAGCAAAGGAGAAATGTGAAAGCTGTGAAAGGCAAGCCTTATATATATATATATATATATATATATATATATATATATATATATATATATATATATATATATATATATATATA
>MCJB01034594.1:7733-28765 GCA_002018475.1 Nicotiana obtusifolia | reverse complement strand
ATATATATATATATATATATATATATATATATATATATATATATATATATATATATATATATATATATATATATCAAAAATCCTTTTTATAGGTGCCGGATGGCCCGATACAAATTTTTACAGAGGTCAAACGGCCTTGATACACAGTATTGAGCACAGAAAGGGATATAATCAAACACAAGCGACTTGATCTCGACTGAGTCTCGCCTCGTCATTAGGATTTTCGGGTCTCCTCATCCTTCTGACCTGACTGAACGCTCGGAATCATCCTCTTCGAGATAGGCCAATTTTCTGGCCTCAGCTTCAGAAATCTAGGCATCCTCGATCTTCGCAGATAAGTCAAAACCCCAAGCGTGGACTTCCTCAAGCACCTACTACGGGAGTGCCACTTTATATGCTCGACTATATTTTTTGATTGGTCTTGAGCCGCCTCGGCGTCAGCCTTGTATTGAGCCACCATTTCATCAGCTTCGACTTTAATCACGGCGGCTTCCGACTTGGCGATTTTAAGCTCCCTAGCTAGATTATCTCAATCTGAGACCATCAAACCAACCCGGGATTGAAGTTCCTCGACCCTTTTGGTCTGGGTCTCAGCTTTTTCCTTTCCCTCTCTTAGCTAGTTTTCTACTGAAGTTAGTTGTGTCCGAGCTGCCTCTTTTTCCGAGGCCAGAAGATCCATCTTACCCCTCCATTCATCGGCCTCAACTTTAACCACATCCATCTCAGTTCGAAGCTGATTGATCCGATCAAGTTTCTGCTGGACCTGCGTATTTTGACCATCAGTCACTGAATCAAATTCGTCATCACTCACTTCGAAAACTTTTACCTGCTCAACCAAATCAGCATGATCCTTCCGAGCAACCTCCAGCTCTGCATGGAGACTCTTAGCCTCCCCTTCAAGCTGTTCATTGAGAAGTTTAAGGGTATTTTTCCTTTCAATAAGTTCCCGAATCTCGACCTCATGGAGTTTGAACTGTTCCCGGTATCGGAGAAAAGCCTCGTGGTGGAGCACCGAGGCCTGCAAGCACAAAGGAAAATGTTACAATCGCTTGCGATAAAATCTAAGTAGATAATAGAAGATTTCCTCAGTTACCGGATTCAACGCCTGTTGAGCTTCGTTGAACAGGGACGGCGCCTCCACCTCGTTCATTTTAGCTTGATCTTCTTCGGTCACTAAGCACTGAAGGTAACTGGCCGCCCCTACGGGGGCGGAAAGAACCTGGGCATCCTCCCGCTGGGGGCAGGGAATCGATCGACCGATTTCGGACTTAAATAAGTCCCGCTTGTTTCAGAGGGTTAGCTCTTCCTCAGTGTCTAAATCACTGAACCCAATAGCATCCTCCGTGGCCATCGAGTCCACGCCATCAAAAAAACCACGGAAAGGGTCTTTCGATCTATGGACTTCCTCGAGAGGGCGTTCTTTTGCCACTCGGGCCTCATTAAACATCGACTCAGTGAACGAAATTGAGTCGACGATCTTAGTCAGAACAAGTGCTCCCTGCGGCATTTTCCTCATATTGAGGGAAGCCTCAGCTCCTGCTCCCACCTCGGCTTCCCCAACTTGATGAGCATCAACCTCACCGGCCCTTGGTTCGGAGGTTCCTTGTCCTTCGAATTAGGACGACACACTAACCACTAGGTCAAGGTGTTCATCCTCTCCCTCGGATGCATCCCTCAATCGGTGGTCTATGTCCGAGGACAATGACCGACCACTGGCACTTCCTTTGGGCTTACGAGCCAATCTTTTCTTTGGTCTCTTCTTCTCGAAGCCCCGAGAACTCAGAGCCGCTTTCCTTTTCTTCTCTTTATCCTGTTTCGAAGCATGGGGCTTGACATAAGTATCTTCGTCCACAGGCGGAGGCCTCATTTCAACATCCTTTGATAAAACTGCAAAAGAGAAGCCAAGCATGTTAGAAATCGACGGCGTAAAAATTAGGCCGAGTATAATTTAAAGAGAAAATCTCACAATGAGACCGCGCCTCCTACTGGCCCTTGGAAAGCTCGCGTCATGCACGCTCGGAATATGGTTTTTGCAATACGATCCCCTCGACCCATTTTTTGAGTCGAGGAACTCCATCCGGCATATGGGCGACGGCTGCATCATAGAAAATTGCTAAGAAGAACACAAAGGGAATGATAAGAAAATTCCCAAAGGCAAAGGTATACTTACGCTTCATGTTTCATTTTTCAGGGAATGGCATGTCCTCTACCGGGATGAGATCCGATGTTTTCACTCGAACAAATCGGCCCAACCAACCTCGGTCCCAATCTTCGTCGATGCTTGAAAATGGGGCTTTACTGGCCCGTCGGGAAAGCTTTATTAGCCCCCCTCAATAGATTCGGGGACTGTACAGGAGCATGAGGTGGTCAATGGTGAAAGGACACCCTTCGATCTTACTTACAAAAAAACAGAGGAGGATAACTATCCTCCAGAAGGAGGGATGAATTTGGCCTAGTGTCACCTGGTACCTTTTACAAAAGGCGATGATAACCGGGTCCAAAGGTCCCAGCGTAAAGGGATAAGTGTAAACACTTAAAAAACCCTCCACGTGAGTAGTGATTTCCTTCTCGGGCGCGAGAACCACCACTCACTTGCCGACCCAGTTGCAGTCCTCTTTGACCTTATCGAGAACACTCTCGGTGATCGAACAGAGGTACCTCGAGATCGGTTCACACCGGCCCGGTATTGAGGAAGTTTTCTCAACCTTAAAATCGGCTCCAGTTAGGCACCCCGAGGGGACGAACATTTTTAGGAGAGGTTCTGGTATCGATTCCTCGGTGACAACAGGCAAAACATTCTCAGTCGGTTTCGAGGAAGGGGGTTTTCTTTTGGGGCACGGATTTTGAGGTCTTTGCCATTACTTTTGAATAAGAAGAGGAAGAAAAAAGATGCTGATAAGAAGGAGATGTAACTCGTAGATAGCTTATGAAGGTTTTCAAAAAACCAAAAAGTAAGAGGTTTTGAAGATGAGAGGGATGAAGGTTCTTTAAAAAACACAGAGTATTTGAATGTAAAGTTTCCAAAGAATGGATAAGGGGGGTATTTATAGTTTCTCCTAAAATGGCGGTACGCATCCCGAAGCGGCAGACCGTCAACTGACACGCATTTAATGCCTTAAAGGTTGCGCTGATGGGACGTTTCTTCTATTCGCATCACTTACGTCGTGAGTCTGCCTTCATTCGTCGGAGCAAGAATCAGGAGCTCGTATAGTGAGAATTTGAGGCTCATATCATTTTTCGTCATTACTCTTCGAAAAACGAGAGAACTATCTGTGCACTATCGAAATCGGGCTCAATTAATATAAGGCAGATCGGGCTCGAAATGCGAAGGATTGAAGATTGACCTCGAGCTTCATCAAAGAAGGACTTGAGGTTAGAACGTCTTCCTTCGAGAACACTGAGCATGTGATTCGGAACCGACCCTAACCCCGAACATGCTCGAGGGAAGATCGTCGAACCTAAATAACAGAAAGATAGAATATCTGTAACGGGTCAAGCATCGCGGCGAGAATCTCGGCACGGATCAATGACACTGCTTAATTAGCAAATCAGGAGATTTTTTACCTTATACAAAATTGTACCTAAAGTAGAATTCCCCTACTATATAAAGGGGGATCTAATTATTTGTAGGAGACACTTTGATCTGATCACGAAAAATAGCAATATACTGATCTTTTTAGCAAGTACTGGATTATTCTGTTTCTGACCTCGATTGTAACGTCTCTTGGCCAAGGATATTCAACATACAAGGCCAACATCGCCTAACTTGTATGGTTTGCATTCATTTTTTATCATTAATTTCAATTTCAATTTGGTTTCTCAATTTTGTATCAAATTAGATCACATATCCTTAAAACTACGAATAAATTCAATTGTTATCCGATTTTAAGGGTAAACAGTAATCATAATTAACGTCATGGGCAGCTTTCCAGCCATGCCCCATGACCCCTTGGACGCGCCCCGTGGCGTCCTGGCAAGCCTCCCAACGCCCAGCGCCACGGTCGGCCCCGTGGTCTCGGCAGCTCCAAGTGACAAGCGCGCTTCGCCTCTGCCGTTCCACTGATAACCAGCGGCAGCGTCCAGCCGCAGGCAGATGCCTACAGTGCCGCGCGCGCAGACAATGCCACGCGCGGACCCTAATGTGAATGACGAAGTTGCTGCAAACGGACTTATTTCTACATTGTAGAAAACTAAGTCCTTCTCATTGTAAATATAGAGTAGGTTTACTTTATTTTCTTTTAGTATGCATCTACAGCTTTCTTAGGTAAAGTCATGTAACTTTGGTTTATTTTTTTTAAGCATTATTGGGGGGATCAAGCATTCAAAACTTTCTAGCAAGCAAATAATTCTCTGTACTGGTGTCTCTCCCCTTCGACACTCCGTAGCTTTTCTGTAATAGCTTTCATTTATATATTCAAGTATTCTTTCTCAATTCTCTCTTCTGTTCTCAGTTGCTCACGACATTGATTTTTTCCGTACGGCACTGACAATCTAGTCTAGTGTACGGAGGGGACCTCAATTGACGGCCAACAATCGTACTGACATCGAATGCTTAGCCTTACGTTGCCCTTCCAAAGAACCTCAGGAAGGCGCTGCGTAATAGTTGGTATCAGAGCCTAGGCTCGACATTGGACGAGGGATAACAGTGCAATTACCACCATTTTTTACCATGGTGAATCATGGGGATCACATCGCGACCCTTAAGGAGACGGTTGACGCATTACGGCCCATCGTGGAAACGGTGCCTGACCTAAAGACCAACCTAGTGCAAAGGTTGGACGACCTGGATCGCAGGATGCATCAGGCCGAAGTTGACATAGAAAACATCAGCCGCAACTCTGAAGGAGACCGGCAAACGGTAGCCATAGAGGCAGCCGAAATTTTTATGAAATTTGAGGGCCTCCAGCAGGAGCGTGCTGAAGATTTAGCCCACAGGGCAAAAGAGGCAGACAGGGTGACTTCTATGCAACAAACTATAGACAACTTGACAGGCCAGCTCAACGTTGTCAATGCTTCTTTACAAGGCCTGCTTCGAGGAATCGGGAACCAAACCGGGGGTGCTGTGAACTTCGCCCCTGCGACACAGAAACTAAAAATTCCCGAGCCAAAGCCATACAGTGGTGCTCGGAATGCCAAAGAAGTGAAAAACTTCATCTTCGACATTGAACAATACTTCGATGCTGTGGGAGGCCTAGAAGAAGCTAAGAAGGTGGCAACTGCTGCCATGTATCTTCAGGGTGATGCTAAACTCTGGTGGCGGGTGAAATACGAAGCCATTAGGACCGGTGAAGATACTCTCGACACATGGGCGGAACTAAAGGCCGCCATACGCCTGCAGTTCTTCCCCGAAAAAGTTGAGTATAATGCAAGGAGGAAGTTACGGGAGCTCCGCCAGACCAAATCAACGCGGGACTACGTGCGAGAATTCTCTACACTCATGCTGAGCATACACGACATGGGGGACAAAGATAAACTCTTCACTTTCCTGGAGGGGGTGAAACCCTATGCCCGTATGAAACTCCAAAGACAAAGGGTAGACACGTTATCCAAGGCGATCCAAGTAGCGGAATGCCTTGGGGATTATCAAGTGGAAGCTCGGAAGGATAGGCCTCAACAGCCTATCAAAGGAGGATACAAAGGGGGCCATCCGAGTACTGGTGGCCTAAGCAGAAGTGGAGGAGATCATAGTGCAACCAAATCTAAGGCTCCCTCCTCAAGCAGTACTAGCTCTACATTTAATAACAACGATCGGGGGAGGAAACCCCCTTCAGGATGCCGTCATTGTGGCGGACCACATTGGAATAATGAGTGCCCACATGCACAGATAAATGCCCATCAAGTTGTTGATGGTGGGACGGATGACGAATCTGACGATGCGGATCAGACCGAACCGCTAGGCGCCTTCAATGAAATTGTTGGCTCCTTTTCTGAAGCCTTAGCGGTGACCAGTGCTGGTAGTCGTAAGAAGAAGGATCTCTGCCCAATCAACAAGAAAGGGAAAAAAAAGGCGGATGAGAGGACCCCTCCTAAACAAGAGAGGACCTTAATGTTCGTCGAGATGAAGGTAAATGGAAAACCCATTCGGGCGATGATAGACACGGGTGCGACCCACAAATATTTAGCCTCAACTCAAGTGGAGCACCTTAGCCTAGTTATAGGAAAAGGCAGAGGTCGTGTCAAGGCTATCAACTCACCCCCTCAACTAGTTGGTGGAATAGCCAGAGAAGTACCAGTGAAACTTGGACCCTATGACGGAAAATTCAACCCGCGGATGGTGGTCATAGACGACTACAAGTTGATAGTGGGGTTGGAATTCCTAAGAGAAACCAACACCATGCCCGTGCCGTATGCAGATATGCTACTGATGATGGGAACAAAATGGGGCCAAGCCCTGCACCATCCCGTGTATGCCCATAAAGAAGGCCGCTGAAAACATCTCGGCCTTGCAGTTGAAGAAGGGGGTCAAAAGACATGAACCTGCATTCTTGGCCACCCTCTGCATTGAAGATATAGAACGCTCCTCAGGTCCTCTTCTTGCACCCGTGAAGGAGCTGTTACTGGAATTCGAAGACGTCATGCCACAAGACATGCCAAAGTGACTCCCACCGAGGCGCACTGTGGACCATGAGATTGAGTTGGTGCTGGGTGCGAAGCCACCTTCCCGGGCACCATACAAAATGTCACAACCCGAACTCCCCGAGCTTCGGAGACAATTGACGGAAATGCTAGACACAAGGATCATCGTATCCTCCAAGTCCCCATATGGGTCCCCTATTCTATTTCAAAAGAAACACGATGGGAGTTTACGACTATGTGTGGATTACCGGGCTCTAAACAAAACCACTGTGAAGAACAAGTATCCTATTCCGCTCATGGCAGACTTGTTCAACAGATTGGGTGGTGCGACGATGTTCACCAAAATAGACCTGAAGACAGGTTATTGGCAAGTTCGGATCGCAGAGGGCGATGAACACAAGCCGACGTGCGTGACAAGATATGGGTCATACGACTTCCTGGTGATGCCATTCGGCTTGACTAATGCACCAGCCACATTTTGCACCCTGATGAACCAAGTTTTTCGGGAATACATTGATGAATTCATAGTGGTCTACTTGGACGACATTGTCGTATATAACCAGACACTGGGGGAACATCTAGAGCACTTGCGGAAGGTCCTAACACGATTGCGGGAGCACGAATTATATGTGAAGCTGTCCAAATGCACCTTTTCTCAGAAACAGATTGACTTCCTCGGGCATGTCACTAAGGAAGGGCGGATCAAGATGGACCAGCAGAAGATTCAGGCTATCACAGATTAGTCGCCGCCTAAGGATGTCCACGCCTTGAGGGCGTTCCTTGGACTATGCAACTTCTATCGCTGTTTTGTGAAGGATTACTCTCTCATCGCAGTACCAGTGACAGAACTTCTCAAGAAGGTCATGCCTTGGGGTTGGGAACCAAGGCGAGCGGAGGCCTTCAACGCATTGAAAGTGGCTATGTCTAGTAGCCCTGTCTTGGCCCTCCCTGATTTGGCCAAGCCATTCAAGGTACAAACGGATGCCTCCGATTATGCACTTGGTGGAGTCTTGCTACAAGAAGGGCATCTTGTAGCATACGAGAGCCGGAAGTTGAAGGATGCAGAGCGGCGCTATGCTATCCACGAGAAGGAATTATTGGCTGCCATCCATTGCCTACGCCTTTGGAGGCATTATCTGCTGGGAACCCCGTTTGTAGTCAAGACAGACAATACAGCTGTGAGCCATTTCATGACTCAACCGAAGCTGAATGGTTGACAGGCCAAGTGGCAGGAACTCCTAGCGTAATTGCACTTCAACTTGGAGTACTGCAGTGGGAAGACGAATCAAGTTGCTGATGCACTCAATCGGAGAGCGGATCTAGCATCAGTGTGCTTACTCGCCACCCTAAGGGGAGCGAAGTAGCCACCACCATAAAGACCAGATACAGGGTCTACTCATCAAGGATCTTGCTGCACAGTATTTGGTTAATTTGGTAGAACAAGGCAAGACTCGCCAGTTCTACATAGAAGATGGTTTCCTGAAAGTGAAAGGAAACCGACTATATGTTCCCAAAGGAGGAGATCTGCGAAGGACACTTCTGGCGGAATGCCACGACACTTTGTGGGTCGGTCATCCTGGGGAAGAACGCAACATGTTGTTACTTCGCCGTGCATATTATTGGCCTCAAATGGCCAATGACGTCGCTCAGTATATGAGAACTTGTCTAATATGCCAGAAGGACAAGTCGGACCGTCTGACACAAGCAAGACTCTTGGAACCACTGGCTGTCCCAAAGGGACCTTGGGAAAGCGTTTCCCTAGATTTCATCACTGGCTTGCCCAAGGTCGGGGATCTCACAACTATCTTGGTTGTGGTGGATTGATTTTTCAAATATGCTACCTTTATAGCAGCCCCACAGTATATATCAGCAGAAGATACAACTCGACTCTTCTTCGCTTATGTCGTCAAATATTTGGGCCTACCCAAATACATCGTTAGTGATCGCGACTCGCGTTTCACTAGCAACTTTTGGACTCAACTCTTTAAGTGCCTTGAGTCAAAATTAAGCCACAGCTCAAGTTTTCATCCGCAATCTGATGGCCAGACGGAGCGGTTCAATGGCATGTTGGAGGAATATCTCCACCACTTTGTAACTGGATCGCAGAAGAACTAGGTGAAGCTTTTGGATGCTGCTAAACTATGTTTCAATTCACAAAAGAGCTCTAATACTAACAAAAGCACTTTTGAAATTGTTAGCGGACAGCAACCGCTACTCCCACACACTGTGAATGCGCCAAACATGTCAAAATGTCCTCGAGCTGCTAGCTTCTCAAGAGAATAGAAGCGAAATTTGGAGATAGTGCGGAGCTATCTTGTCAAAGCCTAGAAGCGGATGAAGAGGCATGCTGATCAAAATCGTCGCTTTGTTAAGTATCAGGTAGGAGACAAAATGATGGTCAAAATCCCAAAGCGGTACTTGTTTGGGGGAGTCCATGACCCTCGTCTATTGCAAAAATATATTAGACCCTTGTCCATTGAAAGGCGCATTGGGAAAGTTGCATACCAGGTGGATACAGCTTGGTGGAAAATTCATCCCTTCTTCCATGTCAATCTCCTGAAACCTTTTCGGGAAGATACGGAGGATCACTCACGGAGCCAACTCACAATACCCAGTATTTGAGGCCCCAATTCAACCGGAAAAAGGTGTGCTAAAGCTATTCTTGATGATAGAGTGATTCATGCCTCAAGGAAAGATCGCCAAGAGTTCTTGGTGAAATGGCAGGGACGTGATGCAGAGGAGATACTTGGGAGAGGGGGACAAACCTCAAAGCCTACAAGAGCCTAATTGATGACTACCTTGCAAGTAAGGCGCCGAAGACGTCGCAACTCAAGTGGGGAAAAATGCCATGGGCGGCTTTCCAGCCATGCCCCATAACTCCTTGGACGCGCCCGTGGCGTCCTGGCAAGCCTCCCAACGCCCAGCGCCATGGTCGGCCCCGTGGTCTCGGCAGCTCCAAGTGACAAGCGCGCAGGTGCCTCTGTCCCCCCACTGATAACCAGAGCTAGCGCCCAACCGCAGGCAGATGCCCATAGCGCCGCGCGCGGACCCTGATGTGAATGACGAAGTTACTGCAAACGGACTTGTTTCTACACTGTAAAAAACTAAATCCTTTTCATTATAAATATAGAGTAGGTTTACTTTATTTTCTTTTAGTATGTATCTACAGCTTTCTTAGGTTAAGTCATGTAACTTTGGTTTATTTTTTTTAAGCATTATTAAGGGGATCAAGCATTCAAAACATTCTAGCAAGCAAACAATTCTCTGTACTGGTGTCTCTCCCCCTCGACAACGTGTAGCTTTTCTGTAATAGCTTTCATTTATACAATCAAGCATTCTTTCTCAATTCTCTCTTCTGTTCTCAGTTGCTCACGATATGGGTTTTCCCGTACGGCACTAACAATCTAATCTAGCGTACAGAGGGGACCTCAATTGGCAGCCGGCAATCGTATTGACATCGATTGCTTAACCTTACGTTACCCTTCCAAAGAAGCTCAGAAGGTGCAGCGTAATATTAATAAGGTATGAAATTTAAGTTTCACCGGAAACAGATAGATGAAATACAGTCTTAATTTTAGAGAATGATGGAATAAAAAAGTCTCTTCTCTTCGTTTTTCCATACAAAATGTGGACCTCACCTTCATCTCATTCTGGTTCTCTCAGACTTCCCGTCATCGTCAAAATCAAACCCCATCACAAAATGCCAAATCTCACCGGCGAACGTCGACGCCGGCAATACTTTACCATCTTGATCTTCTTTGTCGTTGCTTCACCTTTTCATCACACCATCAAGACCTTTACCGGATCTAAAGAGGGGAGAGTTCCATCATCAAAAATATTTTTTGCTTAGTCACTACCCAGAAATACAATTTCGTTGGCCGACGAGACCCTAGTCTCTTTTGATGCTGCTTATGGTAGAAAGAGGGTGGGTTTGATAATTAGATTTGGGGTTGATTAAATTCTATCTGGCATTTAATTTATGCTTAAATAATAAATTAGTATTTTTAATTTGGCCAACTCACCTTTGTTAGTTGAGAAGAGTAAATTCGAGCCATTTGTAAATCTGCTTTAAATCGAGTACTTTAGGGGTAACATAGACCTTTTTCCAAAGAAAAATTATAAACTAAAATTAGTAAAAAGAAAGCCTTAGCCATAAAAACAGTAAATGAAGAATGGTAAAAGAATAGATGGAAAAAATAGCGATAAATGAACCAGAAACATGAGATGGAGATGTCTAATGCGGTAAATGATGGAGTTAAGTACAAACAATTGAGTAAAAGAAAAAAAGGATTATGAAATAATAAGAAAAGGCATAATGGGAAAGAGAAATAGCATAATAATCCCACCATGACAATTAATTGTTACATAAAATATGTCTTTTCATTATCACATAATAATAAATTTAATAATATAGTATAATAAAATTTAATTAACGATTAAAATAAATATTGTAACTAAAATTATATTAGAAAGAATACAATGCGTTCCAAACAAGTTGTAATGGTAAAGTCAAACACGAGACTATTTGCAAATAGAAAGAATATGAATGGACCAGAAATAATTTTGAATGCAGATTCACAGCCAAACTACGAAATAGGTAATTTTGCTATAAGAAAACGTACCAAAGGCAACTGATTTCGGGATATCGTCTTTTTGTTCTTTTTCCTTTTTGTTTCTTTTGTTTGGGTCTATTTTTTCTTACACGGAGTGATGGAAATATCACACCTACCAATAATTTAGTTGACATACTTTAGAGTGACAAAAGATCTAAAAGTGCAACGTTACAAAGTTAGTTATACTAGGTATTTCCCTTTCCTTCTCCCCTTAGACAAGATTTCATTTATCAATAAGCAAAAGTAGTTTAATTTTCACCCAACAGCAAATGAACTTTTAGGGGAAATCTTCTATTCATGTATTAGCTAGTTATTTTTCCCTCAGAAAAAGAAGATCCTCTCCTAATTTAACTCGAGCCAATAATGCAAGAAGGTTGGTGAGAGACAAAAAACAAATTAATGCAAAATGGTTTGGTGTGCAATATATATACCAATTAATCAGACTACTCATTTTTTAAAGCAACACTTCGCGGATGATAAATTTTTTTTTCTTATGACTAGGATATCTAATCCATTTTAATGCTTTATTTAAAGGTTTATAGTTTATAAGTAATCTCGATGCTTTTCTTTCTTTCTATGCACTGTTATTAACATAAAATACAGAACAACTCTAAGGTGATTTAGAAAATCTAATTATTTTTTGTTCAAACTTTTATATTTATTTTTTACAATATTTCATTAATTCTTGATACCTCTGAATTGGTCTTGCTTTTGTTGGAATGTCATTTTCATTAATATAACTGCTCTTGTTCCAAAAAATATAAAAAGTAAGTAAAGAACAAAGAGAGAAGAACGCATATAATAACTCTAACATTGGGCTGTGTGTGCGCAGTATTATTGGACACCGTTTAAGTGTCGAAGACCGAGGAAATATCGAGTGTCGTAAAGTTTGAGTCGTTATTTCGTATAAACACTCCAAGGTCGTGTGGAGGCATTCATACATATCATCTACATATGCATGAATGCATTTTTACTGTTACGTGGCGCCTTCCTGAGATTCCTTGAAAGGGCGACATAAGGCTAAGCAATCGATGTCCGTGCAGTTACTATCCGCCAACCAGGGTCCCTTCCGTATGCTAGACGAGATTGTCAATGCCATACGGGAAACTCAATGTCAAGAGAAATTGAGAGAACATAAAAGAGAATTGAGAAGGAAAGAAAGTTTGATTGCATTAATGAAAGCTATTACAGAAAAGCAACACAGTATCGAGGGGGAGAGACACCAATACAGAGAATTGTTTGATTGCTTGACCCCCCCAATAATGCTTAAAAAAATAAACCAAAGTTACAGGACTTGACTTAACTAAGCTAAAGAGACATAATGAAAATACATGAAATAAAACTACTCTATATTTACAATGAAAAGGACTTAAATTACTACAAGGTAGAAGCATGTCCGTTGGCAGCAACCTTGTCTTTGGCATTAGAGTATGCGCACGCGGCACTGTCTACGCGCAGGCCCTGTTAGCCTCTACCTGCGGCTGGCCGCTATTAAGGACTATCGATGGCGTGACATAGGCACATGAGCGCTTGTCACTTGGTGCGGCCAAGAACACGAGGCCCGTCCATGGCGCTAGGCGTTGGGAGGCTTGCCAGGACGCCATGGAGCGCGTCCAAGGGGTCGTGGGGCATGGCTAGAAAGCTGCCCATGACATTCTCCCCCACTTGAGTTGGCGACATCCTCGACGTTTTACTTGCAAGATAATCATCTATCAGGCTCTTGTAGGCTTTGAGGTTTGTTCCCCTCTCCCAAGTATTCTCCTCTACATCACAGCCTTGCCATTTCACCAAGAACTCTTGGTGATCTTTTCTTGAAGCATGAACCACTCGATCATCGAGAATAACTTCTACACGCCTTTTCCCGATCGAATTAGGGCCTCGAATATTGGGTATTCTGAGTTGGCTGCGTGGACGATTCTCTATGTCTTCCCGAAAAAGTTTTAGAAGGCTAATATTGAAGACTGGATGAATCTTCCACTAGGCTGGGGTATCCACCCGGTATGCAACTTTCTAATGCACTTCTCAATGGACCCTTCCAATGTATTTTTGCAATAGGCGAGGGTCATGGACCCCTGCAAACAAGTATCGCTTTGGGATTTTCACCATCACTTTGTCTCCTACTTGGTATTCACCAAAACGACGATTTTGATCAGCATGCTTCTTCATCCGCTTTTGGGGTTTGACAAGATAGCTCTGTCCTATCTCCAAATTTCGCTTCCATTCCTTCGAGAAGTTAGCAGCTCGAGGAGATTTCGACATTTTTGGGGCATTCAAGATTTCGCGTCCCATTTTCTCGTCAAAGCGGGTTTCGACTGGCACTTACAAGTGTCGCAACGAGTTCACATAACAAGCAAATATTCTCACAGTGAAGAAGATCAATTTAATAATAAAATTTTTTTAAAAAGAAAGACCGACCTAGTCACTTTAAAAAAAATACAGTTGTATATTGGTTTGAGGACTTGACCACAAAGTCCTTAGCCCCTCACAAATTATTGATTAACTTAGAGAAGGCTCACACATTTAGCACAAAAGTAAATACATGAAGAGATTGAACTAGAACAACTAATCAGATTGATGCTACATATTGTTTCTAGACGTATTGCTGAATAGAAATTTAAAAATAGAAACAAACTTACCATATTTATCTATTCTCAAATAAAGGAATCAAAGAGATGACATTTCAATATATCCTAATGAATTTTTTAAAGATTCTTTTGGTTTTAAATGAGCTATACAGAGAGCACCATCAACTAGTGAAAACAAAAGTAGATACATAGAAACATATAAACTAGCTTTATAAAGTCATATCTTAAAATTAACTTAAATATTCCTGCTTAGTTTTAGCAAATCGGATTCTCATTAACTAAAATTACAAAATGATACATTCCCTTGAACCTAATAGAGCGATCGAGAATAGCACAGAAACAAGCATGAAACACTGAAACAACATGCACAAGGTAAAAAAAAGTTATTCCTACAACATAAATACGCTGTAGCGATCACCACAAAAATCTTAACACATAAGCGCAATTATCATCAAACAGGTTTTACAAAGCAAAAATACCAGGTCAATCGCATATAGTTTACTCATATTAATCAAACGAGCATAGAGTAATATGGGGGACAAATTAAGGGAAGTAGAGTCGTACCTTTGAACTCGTTACAACGAATATAGAAAGCCATCAATCCCGAACTTCATATTTACACGAGAATTATACAGCAACAACAATGGCGGAACAGCTTTTGAGGGCAGAGAAATCCCTGAGCATTTTCTCAAAACCTCATCGGCCGCACAACGATGCAACGACATGAATTACAGCAAATGATACAATTGTAAAATCAGATTTCCAAGCAAGTTTTTATGCAAGTGAGTGCAATGGTGAACAGTGAAAAGGGATATATAAGATGGTAAAGAAAGCGGAGAAGTTGAACAAAATTAAGGATAGCGGGGATGCCGTTGAGGCAAGAGACTGGTAGAGATCGTTAGAGAAGCAATAGAGTTGATAAAAATGTCCCAGATGGCTGTCTTCTTTCTTTCTTTCTTTTATTCAACCATCTGTATCAAGAGATGGAGCCGTGAGTCAGTACTCATCTCCCCCTTGATATAAAATGAGATTCTGACATAAATAGGATATGTAAATAATCAAAAGAGTCGTTGAGGAGATTGAGAATTTATGAAAAAGAGGGATTCGAAAAGATTGTGTTTAGAAGATGAAGAGGAATCAACGGGTAAAGAAGAAATAAGGAAAATAGTGATGGAGACAGGGAAAGAAATTATAATGAATAGAAAGATAATAAACTAAAAACAAAGAATGAAAACACAAGGTGACAAATTCGCTGGAGGTGCTGACGAGGGGAATTCTAAGGAAGAGGGGTGTTTTAATTGGGAAAGAATTTTTGTTCTTTCTTTTTCTTCATTTGATTTGGACCTCTATTCTACGCTACAAAATTTATTAAAGCATAAAAGACAAAAATAATTAAATATTATCAAATAAAAAAATAGATAAATATTGTGCATATTAAATTACCAATGCGTTTAAAAAAATGACAACTTCAAATTGCTTGCTAAAAATACCTTTACAAATGATTAGTTTGATAATGCTAAAATGATAAATAAAATAGCAAATGTAAAAGATATGTAAGGCAATAGTAATAGGTGACAAAAAAAGTAAAATATGATAATAATAAAAATTCGGGTAATATGGAGAAAATATTAGCTTGAAATGATAGTAAAGGTAATCACGATAATATTTTAGCTTTGCATGTGAAATAGAAGCTCAAATAAATAATATAGAAAAAAGAGAGACAAAATTGTGTGTCAACACACAGTGTGTGAGAGTAGCGGTTGTTGTCCGATAACAATTTCAAAAGCGCTTTTGTTGTTACTAGAGCTCTTTTGTGAATTGAAACATAGTTGAGCAGCATTCAGAAGCTTCACCCAATTCTTCTACGATCCGGTAACAAAATGGCGGAGATATTCCTCCAGCATGGCATTGAACCACTCCGTCTGGTCATCAGATTGCGGATGAAAACTTGAACTATGTCTCAATTTGGACCAGAGGCACTCAAAGAGCTAAGTCCAAAAGTTACTAGTGTAGCAAGAGTCGATCACTGTTGCTCCCTTACGCACACGCAAGTATACGTGATCGACAAGTAATATAGGACAATGAGTCCGGATTATCGTACCCAAGGGACTTAAGTTAACTACTTTATAACAACTATTATTGTTATTTAATCAAGCAAAGATCAAGTTTAGTATATAGTTTATTCTAAATTTTAATTCTAATTTAAATCTAGAAATTGTAGAGAACAAAGATATATTTTATAATCAATAAAATAAAGATTCCAGGGTTGTGATTTTGTTTCCAATCCTATTGCGTTCTAATTGACTTATCGTTCATATAGTTAATGTAAGATTGCTAATTAATCGATAATGATACTCATAGCCTTCTTCCGAAGTACTATTCGCCTATTCCTAATAAGATTAATGCCTATATTCCTATGGAATTAATCTAGCAAGAATGCATGAAGAACACGATTATACAATTAAGCATGGTGATTAAGTATATTCCTATCCTAACCACGAATCCGCTCTTTTTAACAAAGTTAAGAACATGCTTTCTTCAATTCTTATTCTAATCTAGACTTAGTTTTCCCAAACATAGCATAGATAATTGATAGAACTTAATTGATGGCCAAAGCAATTAAGCAATTTAGCATAGAATTGAAGAAACAATATTATCCACATTAACTATTAAAATGAAATCATCAAGTTAGAAACACAATATTCATGGCTAATCACAACCCCAGAACAAAGGGTGATTAGCCACTCATGTTCAACAAAATCAAATAATTAAGTAAGAAAAACTAAAATAAAGATACTAGTTTGGATTGATGAACTGAGAAATTGTTGATGTTGTTGATGTTCCTAGGCTTCCTTTTGCTCCAAAATCACGTTCTTCTCCCCCTTAGATAGGTTTAGGGATGTTTATATAGGAGTTGGGAAGGTTTTGGGTCGGTTTGGGGGTCTTTTAGACGAAGTAGGACACTTTTCCCGCAGTCGGTCCCCTGGGTGGCGCCCAGCGCCCTCCAGGGGACTGCAGGCGGTAAGTTTTTTTCCAGCCTTATTTCTTTTCTGCCTCCAGCGCCACAGGCAGCGCTGGGCGCTGGCCTGTGGCTCCCCATCTTCCTTTGTCCGGTTCTTCTTGTTTTAGCTCGTTTCTTCCCCGTTTTCGCTCCCGATTGCTCTCAACTCATTCCTACACATAAAAACACATTATATTAACATGAATCAATGTGATTATCATCCAAATCCAAACAAACAAGAGCTAAATATGGGATAATTTATACATAATTTAATATCTTTTCTACCAATTATCAACACCCCACACTTAGACTCTTGCTCGCCCTCGAGCAATGGGATTTTTAACCAACCTTTCCCAACTACTAACTCTTACGATTAGCACGGAACATTCAACATTAAAACAATTCATACTCTTGAACACAATCAATACTAGTTGAACAAGTATGAACACATAAATTATCCATATCATTCCCGTAAAGTTCAATTAAGCCCATTAATTCAATAACATGTAACACCCCAATTGTCATCACCCAACCTCAAAAGCCGACTTGCCACATTAAGCTACTTCAATTCATATACTTACCCAACAAAACAATTCATACATTACCAATTGTTCATGAAATCATGTGCCCTCACCAATATATGAAGAGTGAATATATATTTATGAATGGAATCACACAAAATTTATACAACAAACTCTCACTCTCACAAAGAACTCATATGCATCCCATAGAGTACCATAAGCTTGCCCGTAGTGTAGACTTCCACTAATTGAGTTAGTCAAATCTAAGATCAAGTAGGACTTTGTCGGGTTGTAATGTAAGCTAGGGGACGGGTAGGATATATTTGGTAGTAGTGACTAGTCCTCCTAAGCACTTAATACACTACACTCAATATTCAAACACTTTTTTTTTTCTTTCAATCGCTAAACTTGCCTCATATACATAACCCTTTTCTTTTCAAACACTTAGCATACTACAATAGGAGGTGAATATTTTCATCTTTTTTCCAATATCAATTTTTTTTTCTCTTTTTTTTTTCTTTTCTTTTTCATCAAATAATTTCTACTTTCTAAATTTTTTTTTCATCCTCCATACACTTTATTCATCCGCTAGTGATTTTTTTTTTTTTCAATTTAGCTTCTCATAGCCAACAAGTTCTTTCATAGTTCCATTTTTTCACAAGACAATCCCTCTAACCGCCCTTACTTCTTCTAGCGACTAAGTGCTTTCGGAGGTAAAGGTTCAATTAAGGCTAATTTCAAGAACAAAATAATGGGAACGGCTTGTAATGTAGGTACACAAAGAAAGAGGCTCATAGGCTCAAAAGGCTAACAATGGACAAATTTATATTCAATGCGACAAGCACATCCAAAATCAAACAAAGAAGTGCCTATATCATTTCTTAGATTATCCCAACTTACAAATTCGCTTTAGTTAACACACGGGGCAAGTTCTAGACTATATAAGATAACATTGAGAATCAAAAAACCTTACTCGCACAATGCACATGATTCACTTACAACGGTTTTGTTCACATGTCGAGTTGAGCAAGCATATTTACTTGAAATAATTAAGCAATAACGCACTAGATGTTTAAGCAAGTCAACTATTGAGATGGGGCGTCACAAATTGGGTTGTTTTCCTTCGACTTATAAAAACTTAACTAACGGGAGTTGGATCATGTGTCATAGCCTATTGTACTAGCATTAACTATGTCAAGAAGTAGTTCATTATTACTCAGTTCTTCCTAAGACTAATCCTAAAAAAAAAATTAACGTTGCCCGGTTTGGATTACATCCTTGGAAAAGAACCGGTGCCCTAAGAAAAACCAAGGAATTACCTATTTTCTAACAACAAAAGAAAATCTTTTTGTTATTTTCAATCCAATTTTTACCCCTCAAGAAACAAACAGTCCGTCGTCGGGAAAAAAAACTAGACTATATATCTATTACATATATATATATATATTTTTTTTTTTTTTTNTCACATGTCGAGTTGAGCAAGCATATACAATTGAAACAATTAAGCAATAATACACTAGATGTTTAAGCAAGTCAATTATTGAGAAGGGGTGTCACAATTTGGGTTGTTTTCTTTTCACTTATTTCAACACTTAACTTATGGGAATTTAGATCATGTGTCATAACTTATTGCACTAGCATCAACCATGTCAAGAAGTAGTTCGTTCTTACTCAGTTCTTCCTAAGATTAATCCTAAAAGAAAAATTAAAGTTGCCCGGTTCGAGTTACATCCTTGGAAAAGAACCGGTGCCCTAAGAAAAACCAAGGAAAGATTACCTATTTTCTAACAATAAAAGAAATTTTTTTTGTTATTTTCAATCCAATTTTTATCCCTCAAGAAACAAACAGTCCGTCGTCGGGAAAAAAACTAGACTATATATCTATTACATATATATTTTTTTCTGTTTTTCTATATATATATATTTTTTCTTTTTTTTTTCGAAGTTTATAATACTACTATATATAAAAAACAGAAAACAGATAACTACTATGAATCAAAAAAAATATTAATCATTCTAACTTCACAATAGACCACTTGACCACAATTACAACTAATAATGTATTCAACTTAACGAAAAAGAAAAAAACACATACACATCACCTCAGAAGTCACTGAACAGACACTGTCACTAAGAATTCATGGCACGACACGACAAATATTTTCCCCCACCCCACACTTAAAGCATGCATAGTCCCCGATGCATAAAAAAAAATGAAGAGCAAAGTAAGGGTGTAAAGGAAAACTCCCCTCAGTCTGTGCCGGTCTCGTCGGAATCCATGCCAAAGGGTACCAATGCCAACGGTCTGGTGGCGTCATCCTCGTCATCTCCCTCATGATCCGAGCCTTGTATGGTGTTAGCATCCTCCTCGGAATGAACTGGGCTGCCAGGAGTAATGCCCAGCAGTTCTTTAGCTGAACCAGAAAGACCATCACGCATACGGAGGCGCTCGTCATCAGAAATGCCTACTCGGGTCATGACCAGATTCATTGCATCAAACATGAATCTGGCTATACTCTCATCTCGCTCAAACCGATCCGCTGGGGTGAGCTTGGACGCAGGCTCCATAACTGATGTAATATCCATAAGCCCTGGTAGAGCCTCCATGACCTCATCATGTCCCGGATACTCGGGGACCCCTAGAAACCGCATGTATTGGGTTAAGAGGTTGCCAAAATATAGCCTCCGTATCTGGCGCCCAAATCATGTACGAGCCATCTCCGTGAGCATAATGTTAGCGACATTGATTGGTCGGCCCGTCATGAGGGAGAAGATTAAGCAAACTCTAGCCCTTGTGCAGTCACTGCTGTGGTCGGCAGGCATCAGCCTAGCCGGCACGAAGTTCTGCCAAACCTTGGCAGCTTTGTTAAAGTCAGCACGGACCATGGAGAGGTGAATGTTGCCTTGCTTCCTGTTCCATTTGGCGTTGGAATCAACGCCACATAGCATATGCCGGATGAGCTGATAGGGCGGGCAGCGGATCAATTGTTGCAATCGCTGAGGGTCAGCATTAGCAACTCCCAAGTACCGGCATAAATCTTCCCTTCCTAATGGCACCTTCGTACCTCGGACATAAGATCTGGATCGATGGAGGTCCCAGTTAGCATATAATTCCTGAACTGCACTGAGGTTCGCCGGTCCTGGGCATTCAAGAAACCTCTCCATTCTCGATAGGCGGAGTCGAGCAAGGATATTTGGAAATTCCTTTCCAATAGAGTAGTGTTTATGCCCAATTCTGAGACATACCGCCCTGCTGGCACAAAATTCCGGTACCAGGTAGCTGCATCATCATCAAGCAAGTCAAGTCGGGGTCGGGGCCTGGTAGGGATATGCTGGGACCCCTCAACAACCTGTTTGCCTTTTGCTTGGCGAGAAGATTCTTCGCCCTGTTTCCTTTTCTTTGGCGCTTGGGCAGTAGTTGATGCCTTGCCAGGTGCTTTTCCTTTGTTTCCGTCGCGTGCCATAGCTACCTGCAATACGACAAAGAGAAGAATGAGAATCATGTATTATAGTGTCATGAACGGACCCCACACTTAAATTCATACGTATAAAACAAGTGAGGTGCAAATTGAGCAACGGGTACTCAAGACTTCCCCGTGTGTGAAATTTTAATGAACATTGTTATTGTAAGTGAGTGTCAAGGAGGAAAAATGAATAAAGTTCGGCACTTTAGAGATGAAAGCGACTAAACGATATACAAAAACTAAGGAATACTAATTATAGAACATACACACGA
>MCJB01034583.1:128536-140568 GCA_002018475.1 Nicotiana obtusifolia | reverse complement strand
ACTATTGGCATGTTTGATGCGTTCATCATCTGTGGGATTAGCGGTTGCTGACCGGTAACAATTTCAAAAGCGCTTTTGTTTGAAATGGCGCACTTTTGTGAATTGAAACACAGTTGAGCAGCATCCAAGAGCTTCACCCAATGTTGTTGCGACCCGGTTGCAAAATGGCGGAGGTATTCCTCCAATATGGCGTTGAACCGTTCTGTTGGGTCATCTGATTGATGATGCATGTTTGAGTTGTGGCTGACTGTGGACCCAAGGCACCCAAAGAGTTGGGTCCAAAATTTGCTAGTGAAGCGTGAGTCGCAGTCACTACTGATGTTCTTGGGCATGCCCCAATACTTGACAATGTGGGCAAAGAAGAGTCGAGCTGTATCCTCTGCCGATATGTTTTGTGGAGCTGGTATGAATGTTTCATAGTTGGAAAACCGGTCTATGACAACCAGGATGGTTGCAAGCTCTCCGACCTTTGGCAATCCAGTGATGAAGTTGAGGGAAATGCTTTCCCATGGTTTCTGCGGGGCAGGTAGCGGTTTCAAGAGTCCCGCTTTTGCTGGGCGATCTGACTTGCCCTTAGGACATGGTTGGCAAGTCTTCATGCGATGAGGGGCGTCATCATTTGCTTGGCGCCGATGATGTGATGTCTGATTCTTGAGGATAGGGGTAACCTGAACTTTGGGTTCATGTCTTTTGCCTCCCTTCCTCGATTGCATGGCTGAGATGTTTTCAGCAGCCATCTTGATGGGTTTGCATGGGATGACACGGGGTGTGGCCCCGTTTTCTCCCATCATGAGGAGCATATCCGCGAAGGGCACCGGAATGGTGTTGGTTTGTCTTAGGAATTCCAATCCCACTATCAATTCGAAGTCATCGAAGATATATGCGTAGGTTGAATTTTCCCTCGTATGGACCAAGCTTCATTGGTACTGCTTTGGCTTTTCCACTCAACGGCTGATGAGGTGAGTTGATAGCCTTGACGCTGCCCTTACACTTTTTCACGGCCAAACCAAGGCGCTCTACCTGAGATGAGGCTAGGTAGTTGTGGGTAGCACCCATGTCTATCATGGCCCGGATGGGGCGACCGTTTACTTCCATGTTAACGAACATGAGGGTCCTCTCTTTTATGGTGGGAGGCCTCTCGTCCGCCTTCTCTTTCCCTTTCTTGGTGATTGGGACTGTATGCTTCTTATGCTTACCAGTGCTGGATCCTGGTAAGGTGTCTGAGATGGAGCTAACAAGTGCACTGAAAGCACCCACTTGCTCCGCGTCGTCAGAGTCAGTGTCAGTGTCTGACCCATTTTCGACTGCTTGATGAGCGTTGAACTGTATGTTTGGGCATTCATTGTTCCAATGTGGCCCACCGCAATGACGGCATTCTGAGGGAGGCTTTCTCCCTTGATTGATGTTGACTGATGCAGCGGTGTTGCTGCTTGATGAAGGAGTCTTAGCTTTTGATGCCCAAGACAAGATTGCTTCTCAAGACAAGATTGCTGCCATTGGACTTAGTATTTCTACATCATAGAAGACTAAGTTCCTTTCATTGTAAATATAGAACAGTTTACCTGTTTTATATTCATTGTGCTCCTTGAGCTCACTTTAGGTCTACTCATGTAATTTTGGTTTTTTTATTTTAAGCATTATTAGGGGGGTATCAGCATTCAAACATTTTCAGCAAGCATTCAAATTCTCTGTACTGGTGTCTCACCCCCTCGACACCGCATTAGCTTTGTAATAGCTTTCATCATCAATACAATCATCATCAAAAATCCAACCAAAGCTTCCGTTGCTCTCAATTCTCTTGTTGCCTACGACATTGGTTTTCCCGCACGGCACTGACAATCTAGTCTAGCGTGCGGAGGGGACCTCAGTTGGCGGATGGCAATCGTACTGACATCGATTGCCTAGCCTTACGTTGCCCTTCCAAAGATCATCAGGAAGGCGCCGCGTAACAGTTGGTATCAGAGCCTAGGCTCGACGCATCGGACAAGGGAACGTGTTGCCATTTCACCATTTCTGACCATGGTGACTCAAGGGGATCGGATCACCGTCCTCGAACAGGCTCTTGACGGACTACGGCCCATCGTAGGTACCGTGCCTGACTTAAAAGCCAGCCTAGAGGAAAGGTTGGACGACCTGGACCGCAGGATGCGGCAGTCGGAAAATGACATAGCAAACATCAGTCGGGATTCTGAGGATGACCGTCAAACAGCAGCTGTCGAGGCAGCTGCCCTTCATGGCAAATTCGATGACCTCCAACAGGAGCGTGAGCAGGATTTAGCCCATCATCAACAACAGGCAGACAAAATCACTGCCATGCAGCAAAGCATAGACAACTTGACAGGCCAGTTCAACGTTGTCAATGCTGCTCTTCAAGGCTTGCTCAGAGGAGCCGACAATCATATTGGGGGTGCCATGAACATTGCCCCTGCTCCACAAAAGCTGAAAATTTCGGAACCAAAGCCATACAACGGTGCCCGGGATGCCAAGGAAGTGGAGAACTTCATATTCGACATCGAACAATACTTCAATGCCGTTGGTCCCTTGGACGAAGCAAAACAGGTAGCAACTGCTGCCATGTATCTTCAGGGCGATGCTAAACTCTGGTGGCGAGTGAAATATGAAGCCATCAGGGCAGGCGAGGACAATCTACAGACATGGGCGGAACTGAAGGCAGCCATACGCCAACAGTTCTTCCCCGAGAATGTGGAATACAATGCACGGAGGAAACTGCGGGAACTCCGACAAACCAAATCAGTGCGGGAGTACGTGCGGGAATTCTCCGCGCTCATGCTAAACATCAGAGACATGGGGGACAAAGACAAACTCTTCACATTCATAGAAGGGTTGAAGCCCCATGCCCGTGCAGAGTTGCAACGACAAAGGGTAGACACCCTGCCCAAGGCAATCCAAGCTGCTGAATGCCTTGGGGATTATCATCTTGAATCTCTAAGAGATAGGTCCCAGCCGCCTATCCGGGGAGCATACACTAGGAGCCAACCAAGCCATGGTGGTCCTAGCGGAAGTGGGGGAGATCGAAGTGCATCAAAAGCTAAGACTCCTTCATCAAGCAGCAACACTGCTGCATCAGTCAACAACAATCAAGGGAGAAAGCCTCCCTCAGAATGCCGTCATTGCGGTGGGCCTCATTGGAACAATGAATGCCCAAACATACAGATCAACGCTCATTAGGCAGTCGAAAACGGGTCAGACACTGACACTGACTCTGACGACGCGGAGCAAGTGGGTGCTTTCAGCGCACTTGTTAGCTCCATCTCAGACACCCTACCAGGATCCAGCACTGGTAAGCATAAGAAGCATACAATCCCAACCTCCAGGAAAGGAAAAGAGAAGGCGGATGAGAGGCCCCCCACCATAAAAGAGAGGACCCTCATGTTCGTTAACATGGAAGTAAACGGTCGCCCCATCCGGGCCATGATAGACACGGGTGCTACCCACAACTACCTAGCCTCATCTCAGGTAGAGCGCCTTGGTTTGGCCGTGAAAAAGTGTAAGGGCAGCGTCAAGGCTATCAACTCACCCCATCAGCCATTGAGTGGAAAAGCCAAAGCAGTACCAATGAAGCTTGGTCCATACGAGGGAAAATTCAACCTGCGCATAGCTATCATCGATGACTTCGAATTGATAGTGGGATTGGAATTCCTAAGACAAACCAACACCATTCCGGTGCCCTTCGCTGATATGCTCATCATGATGGGAGAAAACGGGGCCAAACCTCGTGTCATCCCATGCAAACCCATCAAGATGGCTGCTGAAAACATCTCAGCCATGCAGTCGAGGAAGGGAGGCAAAAGGTATGAACCCAAAGTTCAGGCTACCCCTATCCTCAAGAATCAGACATCACATCATCGGCGCCAGGCAAATGATGACGCCCCTCATCGCGTGAAGACTTGCCAACCATGTCCTAAGGGCAAGTCGGATCGCCCAGCAAAAGCGGGACTCTTGAAACCGCCATCTGCCCCGCAGAAACCATGGGAAAGCATTTCCCTCAACTTCATCACTGGATTGCCAAAGGTCGGAGAGCTTGCAACCATCCTGGTTGTCGTAGACCGGTTCTCCAACTATGCAACATTCATACCAGCTCCACAAAACATATCGGCAGAGGATACAGCTCGACTCTTCTTTGCCCACATTGTCAAATATTGGGGCATGCCCAAGAACATCATTAGTGACTGCGACTCACGCTTCACTAGCAAATTTTGGACCCAACTCTTTGGGTGCCTTGGGTCCACAGTCAGCCACGACTCAAACATGCATCATCAGGCAGATGACCCAACAGAACGGTGCAACGCCATACTGGAGGAATACCTTCGCCATTTTGCAACCGGGTCGCAACAACATTGGGTGAAGCTCTTGGATGCTGCTCAACTGTGTTTCAATTCCCAAAAGTGCGCCGTGTCAAACAAAAGCGCTTTTGAAATTGTTACCGGACAGCAACCGCTAATCCCACAGATGCTAGACGCATCAACCATGCCCACAGTGCCTAAAGCTGCCAACTTTTCGAAGGAATGGGAGCAAACCATGCAGATAGTGCGGAGCTATCTCATCAAAGCCCAAAACAGGGCCAAGAGGCATGCTGAACAGAACCTGTGCTTTGCTCAATATCAGTCAGGAGACAAAGTGATGGTAAAAGTCCCAAAGCGGCGCTTATATACAGGCAAGCCCAAAGACTCTCGTCTATTGCGGACATATATCGGACCCATGTCCATTGAGAAACGCCTTGGGAACGCTACATACCAGGTCAACATTCCATCCTGGTGGAAAATCCATCCAGTATTCCATGTCAGCCGCCTCAAATCACTCCGCAAATACATGGAGCGTCAGGCAGATCCTCACCAGCACAAACAGAGGGGAATAGACCTCCCAGCCAACAGACGCTCCCATCATCATCATCATCATCATCATCATCATCAGGCAAACAAGGCTCCGGGGACGGCGCCAACTCAGGTGGGGGAGAATGTCATGGGCGGCTTTCCAGCCTCGCCCCATGACCCCTTGGACGCGCCCCGTGGCGTCCTAAGCCTCTCAAAGCCTAGCGCCACGGACGGCCCCGTAGTCTTGGCCGCGCCAAGTGACAAGTGCGCAAGTGCCTCTGTCGCCCCACCAACACTCCTTGCCGGCGCCCAGCGGCTTGCGAGTGTCAACCATGCTGCGCGCGCAGACAATGCCGCACAGACAAGCGATGCCGCGCGCACAGCCAAGCCCGCGCGCATCCATCATGATCCAAGCACAAGTGCCAGCGCCCCGCCGCGGGCCATCATCAATAGTGTCGCGCGCGCAGACAGCCACGCGCGCGCAGACCCTGATCCTCAAGACAAGATTGCTGCCATTGGACTTAGTATTTCTACATCATAGAAGACTAAGTTCCTTTCATTGTAAATATAGAATAGGTTTACTTGTTTTATATTCATTGTGCTCCTCGAGCTCATATAGGTCTACTCTTGTAATTTTGGTTTATTTATTTTAAGCATTATTAGGGGGGTATCAGCATTCAAACATTTTCAAGCATTCAATTCTCTGTATTGGTGTCTTCGCCCCCTCGACACCGCATTAGCTTTGTAATAGCTTTTTCATCATCAATACAATCATCATCAAAAATCCAACCAAAGCTTCCGCTGCTCTCATTTCTCTTGTTGCCTACGAATTGGTTTTCCCGCACGGCACTGACAATCTAGTCTAGCGTGCGGAGGGGACCTCAGTTGGCGGACGGTAATCGGACGAACATCGATTGCCTAGCCTTACGCTACCCTTCCAAAGCATCTCAGGAAGGCGTCGCGTAACAGCGTCAAATGCGAAGAACTTTCGAACGATTTTCAGGAGAGATTTGACAGATCTAACTCACCAAAATTTATCATATGTGGACTGCAATTGTGACTCTAAGGCAAGGTAAGGACTCGGTTACCAGCTATTATTCGAAAATGAAGGATTTATGGATGAACTTGATGTATTAGCCCTTTTGCCCTCTTATGATTGTGAGGAATCTAGACCTTCTGTAGATCATTTGAAAAACATAAGGTTGTTGCAATTCCTTATGGGATTAAACGAGATTTAGAGCAATATACACACCAATGTGTTGGCAAAAAAGCCAATTGTGACTGCTAATAAGTCTTATGCTATAGTAAGTCAAGAGGAGAGTCAAAGGACCTTAGATGTCAACAGATACGCACAAAGATCCACTCACAATGTTAGAAGGAAAAGATCAAGACTTTAGACCTAGAAAACCCAGCTTAATATGTGAGTATTGTGGGTATAAAGGACATCTACAGGAGAATTGTTTTAAGATAATTGGATATCCACCTGATCTTAAAAGCAAAAAGAAGAATCAGACAACTGGAGGAAAGGCATATGTTAACAATGCAAATGCAAAATACGACTACTGCAAAAGAAGAAAGAATAACACCACCAATTCAAGCACCAAGACAATTCTTTACAGAAGAGCAATACAAGCAATTCGTTAATATGTTGTCAAAGCTTAATACAGGAGAATGTTCTGCAAATATGACAGGTATAATCTCTCTATTGTCTAATGCATATATGTGTGATTGGGTGATAGATTCAGGGGCAACTCATCATGTCACCTACTGTAAGGATGTTCTAAAAGATATTAAAAGTATTAATAGCCGAGGAATACAAGGAGTATAGGTGCCTACAGAAAATAAGTCAAAAATTACTCACACAGGAAATGCAACTATATTAGAAAATAAGATGGTGAAGAATGTATTGTATGTGCCAGATTTTAAGTTCAATCTATTGTTAGTGTCTAAACTCACTAAAGATCTCTGGTATTCTGTCACTTTTTTTTTTCTGATTTCTGTATATTTCAGGATCTTTACAGTGGCAGGGTGATGGGGATTGGTAAAGAGAACAATGGATTATATCTACAAAAGGAGAACATAACACTAGCAGCAGTAGGATTTTTTGTGCAGCAAGGAATTAACACTCAGCTTTGGCATCTGAGACTAGGACATGCATCACCAAAGGCAATGGAAAGTATACCAGCTTTTAGGAATAAAGTTGTTTCTCAGGTTCAACAAAATTGTGAAGTTTGCCCTTTGGCTAAGCAATGTAGGTTGAAATTTCCTATTAGCAGTACTAAGTCTTCTAGCTGTTTTCAATTAGTCCATCTAAGTGTGGGGGGGCCTCACAAGGTTTCTATCTATGATAGAAAGCATTATTTTTTCACCATTGTGGATGACTACAGTAGATACATTTGGGATGCTTAATTCAGTCTAAATGTGAAGTAGCTATTGCAATAAGGAACTTTGTTGCAATAATAAGAAATCATTTTGATGTTGGTATTAAGGTGTTGAGGACAGATAATGGTACAGAATTTTTTTAACTCCCAGTGTAATGAATTATTGGCTTCTCTTGGCATCATACACCAAAGCAATTGCCAATACACTCCAAAGCAAAATGGGACTGTGGAGAGAAAACATAAATACATTTTATAAGTTGCAAGAGCTCTGAAATTTCATAGTGCAATACCAATAAGATTTTGCGGAGACTGCATTAAAACTGTTGTATATTTGATTAACAAATTGCCTACTGAGACATTGGAAGGGAAGTGTCCTTATGAGATGTTGCATAATAAGCCTACCAAGCTGGACCGTCTAAGGGTGTTTGGTTGTTTGTGCTTTGCAAGCAACCTACCGAGAGGAGATAAATTTATAGCTAGAGCAAAGAAGTGTGTCCTTATAGGATATTCAGAGACTCAAAAAGGGTACATGTTATATGACTTAGATTCTAGAAGAGTAACAGTGAGTAGAGATGTCATATTTAGAGAACATCTCTTCCCATTTAAAGAAGGGGAAGATGCAACTAAGGATCTGTTTCCTTGTGAACCAGTGGGGTTTACTCTTGAAGAGACTAATAAGAATCATTACCCCCAGCATCAACCTTGTGATAATCATCGTAGTGATAATCCACATTGTAGTGATGCTACTGCTACAATTCACATTGTTGAACAACATGTATCAGAATCACTTGAATCACCTCCAGCAGCTCCACCACCAGCCACACTAGAACCACAAGTAGAACCCCTCAGCACTACCTGTATTGCAGGAACCAGATGCAGACCATGTTAATCACCAGATCATAGAAATTGTATCAACACCAGTAGTCCATTCAGAAGAAGCACCAGCTGAAGAAATACCACATCAAAAACATCTTATGCCTACAGTGCATGCTAGAAAGTCTAGCAGAACCTCCAAACCTTCTATTTGGTTTAAAGATTATGTAACTTCAGTCAAACCAACCAAGGATTAACCATACACTATCTCCAATTTCATCATTTATAATCACCTCTCTGAGAACTACAAATCCTTTTTAGGATCATTCTCAAAACCTACTGAACCTAGGTCCTTCAAGGAAGCTTGTCTTGACAAAGCCTGGGTAGAAGTAATGGAAACAGAAATTAAAGAAACCTTCCTCCTGGAAAAAGAGCTATAGGTTCAAAATTGATGTTCAAAATTAACTACAATGCAAATGGGAAGGTGGAAAGGTTTAAAGCAAGGCTGGTAGCAAAAGGCTACACACAGCAGGAAGGATTAGATTATTATGAAACATTCTCTCCTGTTGCAAATATGGTCACTTTCAGGACCATTATCAGTATAGCAGGCTCTAAGAGATGGAATCTCTTCCAAATGGATGTAAATAACTTTCCTGCAGGGTGATCTTTATGAAGAAGTCTACATGTGCTTGCCTCAAGGATTCTACAAGCTGGGGGAGCACAAGGTATGTAGGTTGCTAAAATTTTTGTATGGGCTAAAGCAGGCCTCTATACAGTGGAATATTAAATTAAATGAGGCCTGTTAGCAGCTGATTATGCACAATGTCCCTATGATCACTCATTACTCACAAAACGGGCTGGATTAAATATTGTCATTATCTTAGTCTATGTAGATGATTTACTCATCACTGCTAGCAATCCTGCTCTGGTGGAGGCAGCTAAACAGACATTACATAGTTCATTCAAGGTGAAAGATCTAGGAGAACTTAGGTATTTTCTTGGCATTGAAGTTCTGAGGTCAAACAAAGGAGTGCTTCTTACTCAAAGGAAATATGCACTTCAATTAATCTCAGATGTTGGACTTGCAACTGCTAAACCTATTAACACACCTATAGAGCTCAATCAGAAGTTGACAACCATAGATTATGACACACATATTCGCAATACTGGAGATGCAAAATTGCAAGATGTGGGAAGCTACCAAAGACTCATTGGAAAACTTCTTTACTTAACAATTACCAGACCAGATTATGTTTTGCATTCCAGGTATTAAGTCAATTTATGCAGCATCCCAAGCAGTCTCATTACGATTCAGCCTGCGAGTAGTCAGATATGTTAAAGGTGCCCCAAGCCTTAGTCTGTTACTGCAAAATTCTCCTATTAATCACCTTTCTATATTTTTTGACTCTGATTGGGCAGGATGTCCAAACACCAGGAGATCAGTAACTGGTTACATTGTCAAGCTTGGGGACTCCCTTATCTCGTGGAAGTCAAAGAAGCAACCTACAGTTAGAAGGAGTTCAGCAGAGGCTGAGTATCGCAGTCTTGGAGCAGCAGCTACAGAAATTACTTGGGTGGTAGGATTGCTTAAGGAGCTACAAGTTGTAGTTGATGTTTCAGTTAATTTGTACTATGATAGCAAGGCAGCTTTACAAATAGCTGCCAATCCTGTATTTCACGAGTGAACCAAACATATCGAGATCGATTGTTATTTCGTTCGTGAAAAGATCAAGGCTGGATTGATCAATCCTCAATACATTCCCACTAGTATGCAACTAGCTGATTTAATTACCAAAGGCATTAGTTCAGCACAACATCATTTTCTTCTATCCAAGCTCGGAGTGTTTGATGCTTTCCACCCTCCAGCTTGAGGAGGAGTATTGATATATAACTGTATCTATGTAAGTATATCAATGTGTGTGTGTATAGCAGTGCAATGTGTAACAGGCAATAGAGAGTGCGGTTATTGTGTAATTAGTAAAAGTTAGGTGGTTAAGTGATTAGTTGGATATGATCTGTCAACCACTAACCACTAATATAAATAACCCATCCCTGTTGTAATATTCTCAATCGAACAATAATGGATCATTTTCTTCTTCTCTCTCAATCTTCTCTCACTTGTCGTAATGGATCATTTTCTTCTTCTCTCTTAATCTTCTCACTTACATATCAGTACAGTCTCACTTACATGTCAGTACAGTCGAAGATCCAATAGATTCTATCATATTTCTTTTGTTGATTGGAATGTCCTGTACTTCTTCCTCCTAAATCTTTCTCTCCCCTTTATACTTCTGTTTCAATATCCTTAAAATTTTCAGATGAACCGAGGGAGCATCTCATTAGTATTAAAAACTACGCTTTGGTCCAAGAAAAACCCTTGAAACAAGATTCATATAAATAGACTTTGTTTCTCTTTTCATTTTCTATGTTGAGTTTTCTTTTGTCGATATGGCGTACAATCTACGTAGAATAGCGGGTGGCAGACAATCGACTTATTAGAGCCAAACCGCAAGAACATAAAGTTCAAATAAACATAGAAAAATAATATGAAATTATTATATTTTCCAAAAAAAATTATTTGTTTTGTCGCTTCTACTTTTAACTTGCAAGTCTACCTTAATTTCGGCCAATCAGCTTTTATCTCTCTTTGAAAGAGAAAAAGAACTATAAAAGATTGAAGTGTAAATTTTAGATGATCAATGTAATTATTTGAGATAGTTCAACATATGTATACATCCTTTTCTGTTAATTTTTTACATAATCAATATAATATAAGATAGTTTAATAAGTGATCATCCTCCCCTTCTTTGCTATGTCCAGTAATCCAATACATGCTTAATGCAAAATACTTGCTCATAATTTAATTTTTTATAATATAATCATCATTTACAACGTATTAAACTTAAACCACAACTAAATAAATGGAACAGCACAGAAGGGGCAGACGCGCTTTACAAGTATTTTTATAAAGGAGCTTTTTCATTCAGGTGGCACGTGTAACATCCTCGCGTAATCTCCAACTAAGACTGGCTAATGGTCCGGTTCTAACCGGACCGGACCGGTTCGGGGCCGGAAACCGGCCCGGACCGGTTAGAACCGGACCAAATACACGAGGGGGGGTTGGGGTCCGGTCACGAAACGGCTCAGGGATTTAAAACCGGACGAACCGGTATTGTTTGGGGCCCGGACCGGCCGGACCGGACCGGAACCGGACCGGACCGGACCGGAAATAGTGGCAGCTTCTTCCTCTTTAAATTATAGCCGTTGCCAACGGCTATATTGATGAAATAGTCGTTGGGCAACGGCCAAAAACGGCTCTTTGCACCCCATAACCCCCCCCATAACCCCCCTAACTATTTTTTCTTATAAATACCCTATTATTTCATCATATTATTCACAAAAATCATCAAACTCTCTCTAATTCTCTCAAAATCATCTACAATATTGTTATTTTGTTACATTGGCTACTTGTGTAAAGTTTAACTTCTACAATTTTGGCTATTATTTATCAAGTGTTACTTGGAGTTGCTAAATTGCTATCAATTGAAGCTTCAAGTTTCAACTTCATTTCAATTATACGGCTATATTGGTTGGTCGTTCCTATCTCTACTCTTTAATTATTCTTTTGTGAAATATTTATTTTACTGGTTGTTATTTTAATTGCTTATTGCTATAAATTATAGTTACTCTTTAATTATACTTTTGTGAAATATTTATTTTATTGGTTGTTATTTTATTTGCTTATTGCTATAAATTATAATGTCTCAAAGAGGTTCAATTGGAACTGGTAGTGTAGGGAGGGCACGTGGTCGTTCGGGAAATAAGGGTAAAGGAATTATGGGTAGTTCTACTTCTAATCAACACGTAGAGGAACATCAATATTATCATGATTTTAGCTCCTTTAACCCACTTGATTCACAAAATGTAGAAGTAGAATTTAATTATGAAACTGGGGTTAATTTAGAAGAACAACGTGAATTTGAGGCTAGTCCACCTGAAGTTCAGT